>JAREIK010008901.1:0-207028 GCA_029783825.1 Sapria himalayana
ACACAAATTTTCAAGAATCTCTTCACAAGCCTAGCTAACATGGTGCGATTGGGTAATCATTAATAGAATAAAAAAGGCATCTAACTCTTAGTATCCCTTTGTTTCCTTTAGGACAATGCTAAAAGGAAAATGAGGAAAGAAAGGCCATAGCATGCAAATTTAATTCAGTCAAATACCACCATTGTGGTTTGTGGATGATGACTTTTAAATTAATTAAAATGCCGCCATTATGGACAACGACATTTAATTTAATTCAAATGTCATTGTCCTCGTAGCCGGCATTGCGCACTACTTAGATGTATATGAAAGCTTTGCAGTCAAATACTATCAAATAATGATATAACATATCTTTAATAGTCCAAATTTATTGGGATCATTTCTATTTGGTGTAGCAGTTAGACTAGTGTTCATTACATCCACATTCACACATATAGCTTGTCTCTAAAATTTTTAGGGAAGATGTGGTAAGAAAGTGTGAACAAGACTGTCTACTTGATAGTTTGATTTATCCTCTCTCCAATGATGTCAATAAAGGCATTGTTTGGTATTTTTCCAAGTCCAATATCAAGGGATACACAATAGCTTGTAAATTGACATTTGTGTTTCTTCTATTATAAGATTATATACAAGTATTTCTTATTAGTCTCTCTCTTGACTATGATATAGGAATCCTTAAAGATATGAAAGACATTGTCTTGTATTTTCAATGTAAATACTCACACATTCTTAGAGTAGTCATTAATGAATGTCACAAAATAAAGGAACTCACTTTATTTTCTTCTCTTCATAGAGTAAACAACAATAAGTATAAGATCAAAGATATTCAATCCCCTCGAAGGAAAAAAAGAGTGCAATGGTACAATATGGTTTTTTACAATCATATAGTCTATTCACTCATCAAGAGATGATCCATGGCAAAATAGTAGGATATTGCTTCTAGTAAGTAGATGAAGGTCTTTCTTACTCACATGGCAAAATTTTATGTGCCAGAGACCAATTTTATTTTTTGATTAATAATATTTACATGATCCTTAGGAAATCTTATTAAAAGAGCACAAAGTACACTCTTTTTAATCCCTCATAATGACTAATGACCCATTAACTAATTTCAAACAATCATCATTAAAATTACTCACATATCTCATGTCATCTAACATGCCTATGGATATTAAATTCGCTTAAATGTCTGGTATATAATGGATATTTTTCATCATTAGATGATGTCTAGTTTCTACTTGCATATAAATATCTCTCATGCCTAATATATATGATGTCCATTATTATTATCTATATTTATTATGTCATAATCACCATGTATGTATATAGTAAAGAAGTCAGTATACATGGTATTGTAACATAAAACTTATTTGTCAATAATCTATCACCTTTATGAGAAACTAAATTAGCAGATTTAGCACCATTATTTAGTTTCATATCACTTTTCAAGATAATATTTGTTTCTCTTTTAGGTTTATCTTTTCTCACTATTAATGTAGTTTTTTAAGAATAGTAGTCATTTTTAACATATCTCATCTTGTTATTGTGATAAATTTTGATTACTTTTTTATTTCTTGACTTGTCTTTGAAAGATATTTTTTTTGTCACTCAGTGTATGCCTAGTAGTTCTACTATGTCATATAATTATTTGATATCATATAATTATTTGATGTAGAGATAATCATCATTTTATTTTTTTCAAATAGAATAATTAGTTACGTATAACTTCATTATCAAAGAGTAGTCCTCCATCATAGAAAATGTCAAATTCAACCATGAATAAATCACACACAAAAATGGCACAACTTATCTCTGATATTGTGACGTTATTGGTATCATAATAATTTGATATCACTTTAAAATATCAAATAAATATGATTCGACATGGTATCACTAAACGGCTTCCTCAATAGATGCTTTGATACTAATTGGTATAAATAACACGCTCTCATACTATTTGATTGTATCATGGAGATACTCTGATATTATTTATTGGGTAAGTTGGTAGGGTTAGTGATTATTCTAAAACTACTAAAAATGTCATAAATTATATTTTATCTAGTACAACGAAAACTTTTATATTTTCAAGAACCAAGTGAGATTTAATTTTTATTTTTTAGAATTGTCCAATTTTCAATAATAAATTATATCCAAATTTTATTTTATTAAGATAATCAAATATAATTAATTCAACATAAAATTCAAAGTAAAATTTACAACCACCGTTTCGAATTAACAAATGGTAAGGACTTTTTGATAGTTATTAATATCCATAAACACTGAACACACCAAAATTACAAATCAACAAGGCAAATTTTTAGAATATAAAATTCTAGAAATCATAAAATTTTAGAACCATTACGTGAACATGAGATTTTGAGTAAATATTTCAGACATTGTTCCACTATATTCTTTAAGTTAAGTGTTGCTTTCATCAACTTCGTGCAAGAGTAATCTTTAAATTAAATTCTTGATAAAAGGGAAGTTTTTATCCAGAAACTTTTCACACCAACTTCAGTTAGATGACCCGACAGAATGGAATGGAATATGTACCTTAATCAATTCTTTGGTTTTATTTTGTTTAACCACAAAACACTGACAAGAAAAAGACATCACCATCCTCCCTCTTTTGAAAAATGCACATTTATATGTGATTTTTTTCCTTTCTCAGACACTGCAATGCACATTTATGTGACATTTGATTTTATATTTTAGTTTTCATAATATGAAAAATATTGTGTTCTTAGTCCACCATGTACTCACAAAAAAAAACAAAAACCAAAAAAATACAAAAAATTAGTAACTAGAAAAATTAAAAATTTTATATAATTATTTAAATTAAAGCAAAATCAAACTAAAATACAAATGAAATCAAATTGGTCTACCCAACTTAGTCCACCATGTAGCTATCAGGGTTCATCCTGATAGCTACAAAATTTAAAATATTTTCTATACCTTAAACCATAACTCTTGAATTCTTAAAATTAATGAAGCACAAAATAGTGGAATAGTTATCTAATATTTTAATTTTTTTTTCATTTATACACAATTTTCACAAAAAAGTGGATATTCCCTATGATGTTGAAAAACTCTATCCATGGTTCTAAAGCAAATAAATTTTATACTAAATCTATAAGTATATACAAAGTAATATATGTTAAAGTATTATAACAAAATTTCAAGAATGACTTTTGGAAGTCATATGCACATTTATGTGCCATCTCAACTTTTTCTCTCCTTATTTATTATTCCTTTTTCATTCCTTCTCAACATACAATTTTTCATTTACATAGTTTTATGAAATCTTATGATATTTATTACTAAAACAAAATCGACACTTAATGAATTTCATCAGACTTAATAAGTATTTGACGTATAATAAAAAATCATACTCAGAGCACAAGCCTCCCTTCCTCGACACATGATAAGGTAGGTTAAGATCTTGACGACTTAGAAAATCAGAGACTATATTTGGACTTGAACTTGAGACCTACCATTTTAGATGAAAATACTTGTCATCATATCAAAGCACGACTTCTTAACCCATGATAGAATAAGAAAATAAAAAGCTTGAAAAAAGCACTATGCAAGTGAAGAAATATGAAATAAGGAGAAAAAAAATAGAAGATAGTACTAAGAGCACAAGTCTCCTGCTTAAAACAGGATCTGGGAAAGGTTAAGGTCTCGACGCCTAGAAAATTAGAGAGACTATATCTTATGGCTCAAACTCGAAACCTATCTTCCTTAGATACTTGTCATCAATACCAAAACATGACTTCTTAACTCATGAAAGAATACAAAAATAAAAAGTTTGAAGAACGCACTATGCAAGGAAAGAAATAGAAATAAGTAGACAAAATAAGAGATCATACTCAAAGTATAAGTATCCTACTTGACAAAGAACCTAAGAAAGGTTAAGATCTCAATGGCTGAGAAAATCAGAAAGACTGTATCTGATGAGGCTTAAACTCGAGACATATCATTCTTAAATGAAAATACTTATCATCACCCAAAACATGACTTCTTTACTAATGAAAGAATAAGAAAACAAAAAGATTGAACACATTATGCAAGTGACAAAATATGAAACAAGGCAAAATAATTTTATATCCATTGGTTTTTATTAGATCTCATTTTTCTCTTTCTATACATTTCTTGCAACATATTCTCTACATTGCCCTTATTTGTTGATTGAACAAAAGTACGACAAATCAAAGAAATGGTTTCTTTAGTTGGAACAAAGTGTTTCTCATCCATCTCTTTGAATAATGATTTTGCTTCATCTTGAAATCTCTTCTTTGAAGTCTCATCAACCTTTTGATTGTTCAATAAGTTGCAAAACCCACAAATCAAAATATCATAAGTCAAGAATTGAGGGGCACCCTTATAGCTTGCATTTCTTTCCAAATCTCTCTAGCTCGATCCATCTTTCCCACCTCACAAAGTATCCAATAAGCACATTACAAGTGCTAGTTTTGGGCAAAAACCCTTTGCTTCTCATTTCAAAATAAAGCCTCATTGCCTCCTTCATCCTCCCCATCTTACCAAAACAAGAGATCGATATATCATATGTTGAGCCATGGATTTTATCCCATATCCTTAATTTTCTCAAACAATGTGCTTGCCTCTCTTACTAATCGAGCACCCACAAGTGCCCCAATAGAAGATTAAATGTTGTAACATTTGGTAGGACATCATTATCTAGCATCTCCATGTACAATTCAAATCCATGCTTCACATGAGTGGCTTCGCAACATCTACGAATAAGCGCATTGTAAGTAGTTGTATTAGGTCGAATTCTATCTTTCAACATGTCATGAAACACAAAGGTGGCCTTCCTAATCATTCCTAACCTACATAACACCACAATGAGACTATTATATGCTTCTCGATTGAGCTTAAGCCCCATGCCAACTAGTAGATGGTGAATTTGCATGATTTTATGAGCTCTTCTATCTTTAGAGATTGCATTAAGGAGAAGTCTATGGGCGATCACGTTGGGGCGAATACCCAAGATCTACATTTCATTTAAGACACCCAATGCCTTTTGGAGGTCACCCACTCGAAGAAACCCTCCTACTAGAGCATTACAAGTAATTGAATTTGGCATCAAATTTGAATCTTTCATCTCCTCCCATATGCCTAAGGCTCTCTCCATTCTTCCTTGCTTGAAATGAGCATGAATCATGGTGTTGAAGGTGCAAGATCATAAGCAAAGCCCAACTCCTTGATTCCATTATAAATGGAGTTTGCTTCGTATTTTCCAAGCTTTGAAAGGCCATTAATCAGCACATTGTAAGCAACCACATCAAGTGGTATCCCCCTTCCCATCATTTCTTCAAAATGTTCATAGCAGAAGACTCATTTCCTGCCTTAAAGAAGCAATCCATTAGCGATGTGTAATTAACACGATTAAGTGGCAAGCCCTTAGATATCATCCCTTTGAACAATCCTTCAAATTGCTCAAATTTTTTACTTTTTTTGAAGTTGTTTAGCAGAGAATCAACCACGTGACAGCTTTCCTTCAACCCTTTTGATTTCATTTCCTTGTAGAGAAGTATAGCAGTTATTCTTTACCAGCCTTGAAGCAGCCAAAGATGAAGGTAGAATATTTATAAGCATTCAGGCAAATGTCCTCGTCCACATCTTCTTCATCACATCAACTGCTTCATTCACCAATCCTTTCTTCGCGTAGCCATTTATCACTCAGAATAAGTGACCACATTTGTCAGAACATGGCGCCTCTCCATTTCTTGCAGCAGAGACTCTGCTCCATCCATGTCTCCTGCCTTGCAGCACCCATCAATCAGGGCCGTATACTTGATAGTCATTTCTTACATAATATTCAACAAATGAGGTATACTAGGACTCTATCATATGTTTTTTTTTCAATTTGATAAATATTATACATAAGTCTTTCTTATTTTCAATTTATTTCTTAATTAATTATTTTACTAAATAGCTAGCCTTCATAGTAGATTAACTTGATATATATGAAAATGATTCTCTGAAATCTTCATTTTTATTCTTAATCTATGTTTATTTATTTTTTTTCAAAATTTCATATAAGACTCTTTGAGATTAATACCTCAGTAGTTTTTATATTCTTGAATATTTCACTTATTCTTATAAATCAGAATTATAATGTTTGACTCTACTTATTTGATATCTTTTTTGTCTTCATGATCTTGTTAAGCAATCTAAATCATAATAATTTTTCTCCTTCATTATCCTTCATACTTCAATAGGGATATTGTACAGTCTATGATTTTTTGGTATTCATTTTCTTGAAATCATTTATAATCTTTATGGTTTTGTATTGGCTACACATTTAAAGTTATTTAGTTATATAGCAACCTCAAAATTCAAATATTAATTTGTAATTTGTTTTATAAGATAATGAAAATTTTCAACTCTTTTGTCTTCATTTTTTATTAAAATTGATTATTTTAGTCATAATACATTTATCTTACAAATGCATGGTCATATTGTTTCTTATCCTAACTAAATTATAAATTTCATTTTTTTGTATTTTGCAGTTTATCATACAACTCATCATATATGCTGAAATTTAATTTAATTAATAATATTTTAGCTTTCTTTATGTTTGGTGCTAATTAAAAATAATATATATATATATATATATATATTTTTGTGTGTTGTGTGTGTGTGTGTGTGTGTGTGTGTATGCTTATATATGTATGTTTTGAAAACATTTATATATGGATTTATATATATAAGTTTTAAAGAATGTTTAGATATATAATTATATATGTGTGTGTGTGTGTGTGTGTGTGTGTGTGTGTACATGTGTCTACTTATATGTATATATATTATATTATATACTTAGAGTCTTATATATATATATCTGGCAGAATTTATGGTTTTTTTTAGAACCATAACTTTTGACTAGAAAGAATTACAAATACCATTTACCGAGCTACAACTATTTCTAGAGTTGCACCGCTTTACTCCAAATAAAAAACCAGAGTCGTAGCTATTCTCAGTGCCGCAACTTTGGGTTACATAGTAGATATACATGAACCATGATAATTTTTATTGCCATGAAGTCGTGTTATAGAGTTAGAGGTGTCAACGGGTTCGAACAGTCCAAGTAAGGAGTGAGGCACAACACGATTCAGTGTGCCTAACATGACATGACCTAGTTCAAAGATGTGCCTAGATAAGTCTCATCTCTCATGTCAGCCAATGGCATGGCTCGAGTAATGTTTGGCCAGAGTTCCTGGCTAGTCTGGACTGACCCAATCTAAGTTGGTCATGTCAATCCAACTGCAACTTGGCATGACCTAGTATGATCTAGAAATATCAATACGAATTTTAACCCAAATCCTTCAACTAATTGAAACTAACTAAATCATGAAATTCGAGTTTCACTCAAGTTGAATTCTAGTAGGGTTGGATTGGATCTAGCCATCGAGATGAGTAATTAGATGTATCGAAAGAATAAAAAATTAATATAAAATAAATATATTTATTATATTTACATTAAAATATAAAAAAATAGAGTGTAACATTAATATCTTATTTTTATTAGGACAAAATATAATTTTTTTATTAATTAATTATTCGAAATTTAAATAATATAATTTTATAAATTAATAAATTAGTTGTATAATTTAGATATGATCCCCACATATGGTAAAAAAAAATACATAGGTATGATATACAAATAAAAGCAAACTGATATGTTGTTCTACCCAAATTTAAAAAAAAAATCATTTCCGCTTTGAAACCTAAACTTGCACCAAAGTATTTATTACCCCAAAAAAATTTATACAAAAAAAAAAGCACATCTCCTTTTCTCTTTTCTCTCAAGCTAAATAAATCATGGTTGTTATATAATCTTATTCCTCCATTCTCTTCGCATCAAATTGTAACATTAATTGTTTATTTTTTTTTTAATGTTCACTTGCAAAAACATTATCCATTAAGGATATTAGCAAATTCAATCCTAGTACATGAAAATCTTATGTTTATCAGTTTATTACTTAGATACACACACACACACACACACACACTTTATTGCCAAATATATAACAATATATAACAATATATATAGACATATCTAGTATTATATATATATATATATATTTATACATGTCCACTATATATGGAACACGTGTATAAACCTATGCATATACACTTGGATATATACAAGTGCATATATACACTAATAAACATGTATTACAATTATTATTAGATGTATGTAAGCCTATATATACACTTAAACACTATTGTACATATATAGTACATAGTAGTCTAAAGTGTGCATATATATAGACATATTTAATGTTGTATATAGATATATGTATAATGTATATAGATCAATGAATGTATGTAACTTATATATACACCAATAGATTATGGCTATTTATATTATATATATATATATATATATATATATATGATTATATGAGCATATATGTATAGGAATATATACTATGGTCTGTATACATATAGGCACAAGTAGTATCTATGCATATATATATATATATATAGACACACACAATAAAACATTATACATAAATTCATGTTTAAACATTTATGCATACTATTATACATATACATACTACATACATACATACATACATATATATATATATATATATAGCAGTATATACGTATGTTTATATAAATATAGACATATATAATTTAATATTGTTTTAACGTATATTTATGTTCTTATCTATAAATACTTATATTGCTTTCTATAGATTTGTGTGCAAAAGCCTATATATATACACACCTGGACATTGTTGTGTGCGTGCGTGCGTGTGTGTATCTTGATAGTAATATGGGACTTTATACAAGTGTGTTTGTATATATAGACATTTAGTGTTGTATAATATAAATGTATATCTAATATGTATTTATGTAGCTATACATATATACAACAATATAGAATTAAGGCTATATGTGTGTGTGTGTATATATACATATATATTATCATCTATGCTCTTAGTGAATATTAAAAAAATTATTTAATAATCAATTAGGTAACAACAATACTGCAGCTCTTGAAGAGGACGTCATGATTCAAACACTTAACAATATATCATTAATTGCAATTTCAACCACCAAACGATAAACATCAAATCATATCACTAACAAAAATAAACGAGTAGTATATATATTATACATTTATATATGTATACATAAACATTCACACACACACACACACACACAAATATATAGTTAAAAATATATAGAAATGCTTCTAGATATTTATATATATATATACATATTTATATATTTATATATATGTTTATATATCTATATATAAACATATAAACATTTACACACACACACACACACACACACATACTTAATTGGTGCTTATAATTAGATAGTTGGAGGTGCAATTAACATTGCTTAGCAAATGGATTTATGCCATATTTCCTACTGATATTCCATATTGTTTGTACCCCAATTGATAATTATTCATATTTTTTATAAATTTGCTGCAATTTTATGGAGGGGGAAAAATTGAGTTTTTGATTTTCATTGTACCAACACAAAAATATTTTATGTTTTGGTATATTTTTTAAAATATTAAAATTTTAGAATTATTTTTTAAATATTTTTAACCGTTGCACCTAAACATAAGAATCCCTGATTAATATAAAGAAATATTAAATTCATTTTAAATATACTGCGTATAATGTTTTAAAACACAAAACTAAAAAATATTTACAAAAACATACCTCAAATTTTGATAATTAAATAAAATTACACCAAAATATAACATATTTAGATTTTAGTACACTATGAAATAAAAATCAATTTTGCAATTGATTTATATAGGTCTGCATTTAATAAACAAGTTGATCCTCTTTTTCGATAATAGTAATTTTTGAATTCAAAGTTATTTTTCAAGAAAGATCAAAAATTATTTTCATTTTTTTTGAAAACTGATATAAATATATATATTTACGTTTATATAATTATATATGTATAAATCTATAAATTTATAATTAAATACATAAATATAATTATATAAATCTATATAAATGTATATAGATACTTATATAAACATATATATATATATAAACATAAATAAATAAATAAATAAATAATATATATATATAAAATTAAGGTTATATATAGACATTTAGATATATAAGTTTACTTATATAAGTTTATATATATATGGTTATACATATAAATACACACACACACCCACCCACCCACACACACATATATATAGGTTTATATTTATACTATATATATATATATATATATATATATAATTAAGGTTATATATGACATTTAGATATATAAGTTTACTTATATAAGTTTATATATATGGTTATACATATAAATACACACACACACACCCACCCACACACACATATATATAGGTTTATATTTATACTATATATATATATATAAGTTATCACAAATGTTTAGATATATAGTGATATAAATGAGTATATATACTAATATATATCCTAACATAAGTAATTATTTTTTTAGCACAATGACTTTTGACTACAAAGAGTTACAAAAACTATTTATTCAAACTGCAACTATTTTTAAAGTTATAATTCTTTGCTCCAAAGAAAAGACTAAAATTGAGTATATTCCCAATACCTTGATTTTGGGTTACATAGTAAAAATGCATGAGCCATGAGAATTTTTATTGCCATGAATTCAAATTACAAAGTTCGAGTGTCTACTGGTTTGGGCAGCCCAAGTAAGGCACGAGGCACAAAATGATTTTGATATGCTTGGAATGGTATGACCCAGTTTAGAGACATGCCTAGACCAGTCTCATGTTGACCCACGAGGCCCAAAATTCAAAGTTAGCTTGGCCAAGCTTAACCTAATTGGTATGACTCGGTATGACTTGGCATGATCTAACATAACCCAAGAAAAGTCATGCCAATGGGCTATTATGGGCTGTCCACTAGCACAGCATGTTGGTCTAGTTGGACCTAAAAATGGGTCATTTCGATATAACAACACCTATTTGACACCTTTATACATAGTAGAACTATATGACTCATAGTCATTGTTAATACCATGACTTTGTATTATAAAAAAAATGTACGAGCTAGATATTTCTATTGCCATGACAAACTAAAATAAGAAAGAGACCAAAACCATGATTATTCTTTAGTATTGTAACTTTGTGTTACATAAAGACAAATCTAAAATCACGACTCTTCACTAATACCATGCCTTCCTATTTGAAAAATTCACACAATTGTTTTAGTATAAAATCAGAACATAGAGCCAAAAACAAAAGAGGAGCGATGACATGACCAAAGAGGTGAAAAACTATGATTTTGTATAAAAAAGTGCTCAATCCCTGGAGAGATTCATGAGCAAAGATGTGATACAATGTACAAGCATAAACCCTAAAGGAAGAGCATAAATTCTCACTATCACCTAGGGGCAGATTTGAGTTACACAAATAAATTTTGTGGGTTTAGAATTTTAATTTCTAGATACTTTTGAAGGTTACCATTTGGATTCTATAATTTTTACAATATATATTTCAAATTCTCTCATATAAATTTTCTCTAACGTTCAACTAAATTGAGGTCTTTTACTAGTGTATTTTATTTTTTGAGATATATATATATATAATTAATGAATTTTATGTATGAAACTAAATTAAGGTCGACAAAATTTGAGGTCGGCTAAATTATCTCATATACAATCTTTTCTAATGTCTGGCTAAATTGAGGTTGTATCAATTTTATTTGAAACTATAATTAAAATTTTATTGTAAGTATATTTGTGTATATTATTGTGATAGATAGAAATAGGTAAGTCATAAAGCACAATCATGTATTAATATTGTAAGGAAGTGATACCCCTTTTAAAATTTATGTGAGAGACACACTTATATAATAAAACCTGACATTGAGGTAAAATTAATCATGTAAGTATGATGCCTATGAAATAAAAAATATGAACACTTTTATAGGTCAATCCCATTATATATATCCAATATGTACTAATCCTCAATTGATATGACATTTTTATAAAATATTTTTCCAAGAGTTTTACATTTAGTGTGTGAGTCCCATGTCATCATGGTAGATGATGATGAGTATGCCATGAAAAATCTGCGAGTCGAGGTGACTCATAATGTGGTGATGGTCATGTGAGTTACTTTTTGTCATTTGATTCCCTATTGGTGATATTTGAAAGTAAACATATATTAATTATCATGACTATGATACTTATGAAGCCAAAAGTATAAATACTTTAATTCCAAATAGTTCACGTCTTTATGATACATGAGGTTGGATAATAAGAATGCATATACTAAGCAACCAACAAGGATAGTTGATGAGTTTGTTAGAGGTAAAGAATTATGAATGACTCTCAAGCATTCATAATTTGCTTTTTTAGTGATAAAATGCTCAAGAGATTATTATGAGGGGACCATAATGGGGAAGATCAAATAGATGACAACCACCTTTTGTGCCAATAGAGAACTAGTATATTTTCACAAAAATTCAATATTCATTATGTATTGAAGAATAATAATAACCAAATAATTTAGAAAGGTTATTATACATAATAAAATGACCAACCCTAGAATTTAAGAGTCTTACCAAAAATATAATTTATTTTTCTCAATAAATCAATAGTCATCATACTATTGTTTGATCAAATAGTATATATAATCTCTATTAGAATGTTATTTAAAAAAAATTTGCATTACTACTTGTATTATCAATATACTTAAATAATTATTGTGGAAAAGAGTCCATCTCTCAATGAGCAATTAAGACATTCTCTAATCCTAAAAATTAAATATTATAATAAAGTCAAAATAAGTTTCTAACATAACTACCAGAGATTATTTTGTTTGGCTAGTCAACTTTAGTTGAAATATCCATCATTGAAAAAAGATAATTATGTTCTAGTAGTTTGTATAATAAATTTTTGTACTTTGAATTGCATTAGTCATCTTGTGTTACTTTTTGTGTCCTTTGATTTAATATTTTTTTATTTTTTTAGGCATAGTCTTTAGGAGCAAAAACTCTATGATTGTACTAATACCTCTTGACCAAGAGATTGAAAGAACTAGAATGATAATTTTGAGATAGAGAGGTGAGGAAAATTAAGTGAAAGAAACTAGCAGCAATAAAGAATCCTAAGGGAGTGATCAACAAGATATCCAATGGCCTAGTCATCACCACACCTTGGGAGACTATTGGCGGGTTTGTAAAATATACATAATGATTTGTGTTAATAAATACATAATTTTTTATTTTATCATATCATATAAAAATATTTTATTGAGTTGTCTACCAAGTAGCTCTATATTTAATGTCCATGTCAAGATCACTAACAAGGTATTACATCTATATGTAATCTTAGATATCGAGGCGAGCTTTCTTGTATATTTCTTCACTTCCTCTTTTATTCTCAAATTTTCTTTCAACATTGAATCATATTACATAATTTATTTTTTGGAACCTTTTTCTTTTTCTTCTATTTCTAAGGATTTTATAGCTTTTTGGATCATCATAGCTTCTTGGCTTACTTATTTGGGTTCACCCTCTCTAGATGCCATGACTATTTGGATAGCCATTGTTTTTTTCAGCTATATTTTGGGCATTTTCTTTCTAGATCTCCAAAGTCATAGGACTAAGGTTTTTCATGACTTCTTCCTTTAGTTTATGTATCTCTAAAGTCATGATGTTGGTCAAAGGTGTGACTTTTGTTGTTGTATCATTTCTTTTTTTCATTCCTTTTAATCCTCTATAATATTTGTTTTCACTATATCTTCATTTATTATTTCATAGTTACTAGTTGGATTCTGTCTTTATTTTTACTATTGGCATATTCTCTCAATCCTAAATATCTTTTTCTCCATTCAAATGTAAAATAATGTAGGTATTTCACTTTTTTTTGTATCTCTTAGGAGTATGCTTCTTGTGAGCCTTTTAAAATCATAACATTGAAGAATGTCATGACCTTAACGAATTATCCTCCTCAATTTCAGCTTCACTTACATAACTTCATTTTCTCTCTACTATGTCATCTTCCTCATCTTCATCGGACCAGAAGTCATATACAAAATCTTATCACCTAAAAACCTTATTTTGTTGCCATTTTGTACAGATGAAGTTATCTATCCTCCAACAATCATTTTCATCAACGTCAGGACTCTACATGTCTTTGTAAATATTGAATTTTACTTGTTTTTTACCTATAAAAAAGTAAAATCTTCTTATTGACATCAATGAGGGGTTTTCAAGTAGCTAAAAATGGCTATCTTGAGATCAATAGAGTATGTTAGTCTTCCTCCAAATTAAACACATAAAATCCATGAAAAAAATAAATATATTAACCTTAACTAATAAATCTTCAATAATACCTATTATGTGCTTAGTTGATCAATTGGACATTTATAGTAAGAGAAAGGTTGGAATGATCTCATCGAGGTTAAGTCTTCACTCTATTTACAAAGACATTAAGTTGATAATTAATCTCAAATTATATAATATCTTCTGGAATGTGTGCTCTCCAATTATCTATTTATCATAAAATATTCTGGATCATTCATCTTTTTTAGGAGTTTTCATTAAATATTTATATCATATTTCTCATCATATTTGCAATTCTATACGTATTCAACTTTCCCTTATTATCCACGACATCCTTGATGAATTTTACATATTTCAGTATTAAGAAAATATCGACAAACAAAATTTCTACTTCCAACTTTTGAAAAAAATAAAGTAGTTTATCAAAATTTTCATCCAATTTCAACTTTCTAAAATGTTGTGAAAAGAATTATTTAGAGGAAAATTACTTTTAATATCATTCTCCATCATTTTCATATTTCTAGTGCTTTGGGTAATTTTCAATCGCTCCTCCATTAATCCTTTTTTGTTTGTCATAATTGAGAAGATAAGCTAGGCATTCTATTCATTGAGTATCATGGCTTTGGTGAATGTCATAGAGTTGGGGCTATAACTTTTGAAAATACCATGGTAGGAGCCATGACTTTTGGAAATATCATGGCACTATCAATTCTAACTCTCTCTTTTTTATTTATTTATTATTACCCTCAAGATATTTGCTACTTCTAAGTATAATTGAGAAGTAGTTCTTCTTGTTTGTCTCAATATCACTCAATAATTAATTGATATGCTTTTCATTCACTATTAATATAAATGTTTGATTTTATTCTCTATATATTTCATCACCACTTAGTATATTCAAATTTTATCTCATGCCTCTCCATATGATCTTGAAAATCATTTTTTTATTTTTATCTTGTTTAGTAATGCTATTAATTTATCATTGTTAGAAAAAATTTCTTCACCCTTTGAATATTGATAATTTGAGCTCTATCCTATTTGAATATGAATCCCATCGATTTACTCTCAAAATTCTTTGGGACTTATCCACATTCTACTGCCCATTTCAATAGCCTCTATGTAAAGAATTTTCATAATTTTTCATGTTCAAATAATAATGCATGGGAATATTAGTATTGGTAAAAACACATACTATTTACCTTGAAAACAATTGGCCTCTACTTCATCAATGAGATCAAAAGTTAGCATTTTTTTGTGGTTAAAAAATAATGATTTCTCTCATTCCATTTGGCTTCTCCCTCTTAAGATTTCAACTTTTTAAGAAATTCCTTCATCTTTTCCTCGATCACGGTAATTCTATTCAACTCCTACACTTCGGCTTGCTCTCTTCCAATGATATGATATTCAAAGATTAGTAGTTATTATTTGCTAACTTGTCAAATTAATAACATGCTTTCTCTGGTGATATGTTCATAATTGACCCACCTGAAGATACATAAATGATATTATTTATCTTGTAATTCAGCATGTTGTAGAATATTTGAGCTTAAAACTACAACTCAAATTCATATTAAGGGTATTTCTTCAATATCTCTTTAAATTAATCTCAAGCATCATATAAAATATATCTCCTCATAATGGAATTAGATTATCTCACTCCATAATATTATGAGGTAAGAAGAAAATTATGATGAAAGCTTGTACAAGTTCATCCCAACTATGAATCAAACAATAAAATAAGGATTAGAACACAATTCATATCTTGTATCTTAAAAAAAATAGATATAACATAATAGTATCCGGACTAACTCCATTTATTTTAATTATATCATAAAACTTATAGAATATTATGACATGTCCATTTAGATCTTCTAATATCCTCCCACTATACTGATATTATTGAATCATTGCTATAAGATTTGGCTTTAAATAGAATAATTTTATTAAATTCTAGTTTGAATGGATTATGTTAAATAGTAGTAAAATTGGTTAATTTTTGTATTAAATATAAGAATTGGTAAAATTGTGGAGTAAGAGTGGAGCAAAAAGTTATGCAAAATCATAGCATTCATCATGTTATGACTTTATTACACACAGTGAAATTATAAGATAGTTTCGGCATCAATTATTGGACAAAGCTCTAAAAAATAATTATGATAATATTTCATGTCATGATTATATTATTTTATTGATGTAATTATGTTATTATGCAACATATTCTCTTTGGGTGCAAAATTTTTTTGATAATTATAGCCACAATATATCAATGATATTTTTATGACTGTAATGTTAATTTTGCATAGTAATAACTGAGTATTCAACTTTTACTAAAGGCCATGACATCCAATAGTGGCATAACTTTCCAATTAAAAACCATAAATATTAAAGATTATGCCATGGATTTTCTCTAACACTTTGACTTTTGGCTACAAATAGTTTCAGAGAGTATTTACTCCAGCCATGGCCATTTCCAAAACTACTATCATTTATAGAATCACAACTCTTTGCTCTAAGAATATGCCAAAGTCACGGTCAATCACAATAACATGACTTTAGGTTATAGAATCAAAATGTATGAGCCACAATCATTCGATTACTATGACTTTATGTTACAAAGTAGAAAAACATGAGTAATGGTCATTCTCAATGCTACGACTTTATGTCATATAAAACAAATACATGAGTAATAGTTATTACCAACACTATGACTAGAGGTATCAAATGGATCATGTCATGTTGGCATGATTCTAAAAATGGGTAGCTCGACATGATTCATTGGCATTATAACTTTGTGTTACAAAAATGGAAAGCTAAAGTTGCTACCCTTCTGTTGTCCCAATATTTCCCACATAAAAAATGCACTTAGATGTTTGAGTATAAAGTGGAACATGGAGTCAAAAAAAAAGAGGAGAATGGGAATTAGAAAAGGTGAAAAAACTAAGGTTTTATACAAAAATGTTTCCAATGCTAGGAGAAATCAATTAACAAAGAAATATGTAAAACACAAGCATAAACCCTAATAAAGGAGTATATAAACTCCAACCTATGGGTAGATATGAGATATATGAATGATATTTATGGGTTTAGGATTTTAATTTTAGATACCCTTGAATGTTTTAATTGAAAATCAAAATTTCAACAAGTTATATTTCAAATTATCTAATATAAAATTTTCCTTGATATTAGGCTAAATTGAGATTTATATTTGGTGTATTTATTTCTTATGATGGATATATAATTGATAGATTTTATGTTTGATTTGTATTGTGATTTGATTACTGATAAATGTAATTATTATTTAGAATTAAAATTAGGAATTTACTATTAGTATATTTATGCATATTAACATAATGGATGGTGACAAATAAGCCATAAACACATTCATGCATAAATATAAAAATAAAGTAATAACTCTTTCAAAAGTGATGTATGCAATAAACTTATATGTCAAAACTCAATGTTGAGACAAATTTAATCATGTGAGTATGTTTCTAACGATGTCAATCCATATAAATATCATAGATAAACTGTCTCTTAATTGATACGAGAGTTTTTCTAAAATGTTTCCTAAGAGTTTTACATTAATGTGGGTGTCATGTGTCATTGTGATGAATAATGATAGGTAAACTATATGATACACATGAGTGGAGGTGACTCTTAAGGTGATTATAATTTTTTGAGTTATTTTTTATCATATGACTCATACTAGTGAGATTTGAGAGAAAATATTAATTATCATCAATATGAAACTTAGAAAACTAAAAGAATAAATACTTTTAGTTTCATATAAGTTCATCACTTTATAATATATGAGATCAAAGAATAATAATATATATACTAAGTAACCATCAAAGACAATTGATGCGTTAACTAAAAGATATCGAATTAAAAATGAATCTCGAGCAGAGATAATTTGTTATTTTAGTGCTAATGTACCAATGAGACACCTATGAGAAAACCTTTATTGAGGAAGAACCAATATACGAAAACCACCTTTTATGCCAGTAAAGCTCTATATATTTTTTTACAATAATCTAACTTTAAATATATAACCAATAATAATAACAATTAGACAATCTAGATAGCTCAGTATACATAAAGAAATGACTAATGCTAGAATCTAAAAATAATTTTAGAAACCTAGTTTTATCCTTCTGATTAGAATATCAATTGACTTACTGTTAATTGATCAAACTACTTATACAATCCCTATGATATCTATACATGGACAAAAATTAACTTTACTTACATAGCCCATATTTGATATATTGAAAGATAGACACTCACCAATAAACTTTTGAAATATTATTTTTCTTAAAACTAGACATCATAATAAAGTCATAACACTCTCTATGAGAAATTAATCCACTATATAGATTATACTAATAGGGAATTTCAATTTTTGCTCTATTTCTTATCTTACTTTTGCTTGGGTACATTGCTTCCTTATCTCTTTTCTCTTGTATTCAATATGTGCATGCTAGTTTTTCTCTCATTATCTTATTTTGCACATATCCCATCTTTTTGTTATACATATAATGTTGTTTTTTGAATAAAGTAAGCATCTGTTGAATTACCTGCACACAAAGCTCACAATAGTAAAGAAGACTCACTCAATTTTTGCCAAAATCTTACCCAACCCCAATCTTGGAATGTTAAGACTCCATTCTTGTGAAAGTTAAACATATATAGACACACACACACACACACACACATACATATATATTATATGTGTGTATATATATACACTATTATGCATATATACACTATTATACATTTTATTTTTGTGTGTGTGTGCATATATATGCTTTTATATGCACACACACACACATATATGTTTGTGTGTGTGCGTGCATGTGTATTGGCACATATAATTGTATATATATACCAATATTGTTGTATATACATTTTATGAGAGGAGGGAGGATCAAATAATAACCTTACACAATTTATCTTGTATTGATGTATGATATATGCAGGGGGAGAGAGTATATTATTCACACAAAAAAATTAAGTTTTTTTGATACGTTATTCAACACAAATCCAATTATACATGCCAACAACTAATTGAAATCCTAGTAGACAATGGAACCTTAGAGCAACTTCAAAGGGAGTTGCTATCAAGGATGTCATCCACATTACTATTAAAATGACACCCAAATGACAAAAAACACTGCTCCAACGAAGATCGCATCAGAGTTGTCAAAATATTATCCATGAAAGTAGGGTGACATATTTGATAACTTTAGAGAGAGATGTAGAAGAATACAAAATCATCATTGATGGCTCTTGTGCATCTCAATGGCTCTCTCAATAGCTATATTCTATTTCAATTTCTTACAAATATAGAGATTCAAATTGAAAGAAACTTACCTTGAATTCTTGCCTTTGAAATCCTAGCTTCCCTGAATCTATTGGTTTCCCTTAACCCTAGCCCGAACCCTAGCCTTTGTTGTCATTCTGTAGAAAGCCATGGTAGAAAGGGTGGAAGAGGAAGAAGAAACAAGGAGGAAGAGAACCATTCTGTGAAAGGAGGAATAGGAAGAAATCCAAACATAAAAAATGGTGTTTGCCTTCTCTTGATTCAAATTTTAATTTATAAATTAAAATCTATAAATTGCTAATTTTTAACTTGATTATACATTTTATTTTTGATAGATTCATTTGTATATTTTATAAATTGCCCATTTTTTAAATTGATTATAATTTTTTTATGAAATAAATTGCTTATTTTTTAAATTGACAAGTTGGTTTTTTTTCAAAATTTAAATTGATAAATTGCTAATTCTTTAAATTAATTAAAAATGTTATAATTTATAGATTTATTTCTATACTTTATAAATTGATCATTCTTTAATTTGATTAGAATTTTTTTTTGCAAATGGATTTGTAACATGGTGGTTCATTAACTGATTTTCTTATGACACCAATTTAATATGTTGATAGTGATACTATTTATAGCAATCACATCGCATTGGCGCTAGTACAAAATAAAGTCATTCCAAGATTGAGAAAATCATAAAGGACAAAACTTGTATGTATAAGAAGATAAATTAAAGGGAAAATTGTGTTTTGGTGCACCAACCAAAAGATATTTGAAAAAGTTTAACCCATCTTTTAATATTTCAAAAAAAGGAACTAAACTATTAATAATTTAAAATTCAAGGCACTCAAATACATTAATCCTAAACTACCCTTGCCCCTTACCCTCGTGAGCTCCAACGTGGAGATCTAGTGAGCTACATCATGGAGCTTTAACGAGCTCCATCGTTGAGCTCGAGGAGCTCATGGAGAGGGGTGAGGAGAGTTGGGCAAGGGTGAGGGGCAGGGGGCGAGGGTGAGGGGCAGGGGGCGAGGAGCAATGGCGAGGGACAAAAGCGAGGACGAGGAGAAGCAGAGAGGGGCAAGGGTAGTTTAAGATTAATGCATGAGTGCCATGAATTTTAATTTATCAATAATTTGGTACATTTTTTTTTTGAAATATTAAAAATAGGGTTACTTTTTTGTAAATATCTTTTTGTGGGTGCACCAAAACTCAATCCCCACTAAATTAATTATGTCTGCATAGCTTAATACGAGCAAAGATGAAATTACTAGGAATGAACAATAAGGTTGGTGCATATTAGAAAAGAATATTACAATAATTAGTACTTCAAGGAGGCAATCAATAAGTGCGTTATCATTCTTATATTAAAGTCATTAGATTGATATAAATGCAAAATACCACAAATTTGTTAGTTTTCATAGTCAAATTGAAAGATTTTGACAAAGTCAACACACCGAGTAAAATAATGTAAGATTTATACTTTCAATTTAGACTCTATCATGATTTTATATCTGAACTATAAATTGAAAATTTTCAAATATTTTCCAAGTTGATGAAGTAAAAGAAATGTTTGCTAAGTTAATTGGAAAATAATTTCAATACAAGCATTGTTGGAATATATTCAAAATGGAGCAGAAATGGACTGATAATATGACCATCAATAAGAAAGCAAAAACTCAATCAACTAATAGTCCTACTGAATCAACTCATGTTGAATCGTGATATTCAACTAGATATTTAGATAAAAATATAAGAATATAGACACTGTCACATTAATATCTTAATTATATTAGAATAAAATATAAAATTTTTATTAATTAATTAATTAAAATTTTCTAATAATATAATTTATAAAATTAATAAATTATCTGTATGATTTGGATAAGTTCCAAAAAATAAACTGCATGGGGATAAAGTTTACATAAGAATGATACACAAAATAAAGCAAACTGATATTGTTGGTTCTACCCAATTTTTTAAAAAATCAGTTCCCTTTTGAAACCTAAACTTGCACCAATTGTATTTATTACCCCCAAAACAATTTTATACAAAAAAACAAGCACATCCCTTTTCTCTTTTCTCTCGAGTTACTAAATCATGGTTGTATATAATCTCTATTCTCCATTCTCTTCGCATCAAATTGTAACACTCATTGTTTTATTTTTTAAATGTTCGCTTGCAAAACATCATCCATTAAGGATATTAGCAAATTCAATCCTAAGTACATGAAATCTTATGTTTATTAGTTTATTACTTGGCACACACACACACACAGTTATATTGTTGCCAAAACAACATATATAACTATATATATATATATATATATATATATATATATATATACATGTCAATTATATATGGTAATCATGTATAGACCTATGTAAATACTTCTGGATATATACAAGTGCATATATACACTAATACACATTTATTATGTTATATTAGATGTATGTATGCCTAATATATCACTTAAACACTATTTGTACATATATATGTACATAGTTGTCTATAAGTGTGCATATATATAGGCATATTTAATGTTGTATATATATTTATGTATAATGTAAATAGATCAATGAATGTATGTACATTATAATACACCATAGAATATGGCTATTTATATTCTTATATACTATTATATATATGAGTGTATATATATGATGTATGAGCATATATGTATAGGAATATATATTATGGTCAATATATATGTATGCACAAGTAGTATGTATGCATAATTAAATAAATTTAAATATATAGATATATATATATACGCACACATAAAAATTATACATAAATTAATGTCAGAACTTTCCTGCATACTATTACACACACCACCACACACAACACACACACAACACACACATACATACATACATACATATATATATATATATATATATCAGTGTATAGGTATGTTTATATCGATATAGACATATTTTATTTTGTATTTTTTAAACATGTATTAATGTTTTTATCTATATATACTTATATACTACTTTATATATAGAGACATGAATGTATGGATAAATAATTGTATAAATATATTTGTATATGCATATATAATATTGTATATATGTATGTACATTTATGTATACTATTATATATATATAAATACACAATAATATATACTTGTATTGACAGTAATTTGTGTGCAGCAAGCCTATATACATACAAATACCAAGACATTGTTGTGTGTGTGTGTGTGTGTGTCGATAGCAATCTGGGACTTTAAACAAGTGTGTTTATATATAATTATTTAGTGTTGTATATATAAATGTATCATCATATGTATTTATGTAGCTATACATATATACAATTGTATATAATAAAGGCTATATGTGTGTGTGTGTGTGTGTATAATATTATTATCTATCCTCTTAACTAATATTTAAAAAGTTATTTAATAATCAATTAGGTCACAACAATAATGCAGCGATTGAATAGAAGTCATGATTGGAACACTTGCCAAAATATCAATGATTACAATTTCAACCACCAAACTATAAACATCAAATCATATCACTAACATAAATAAACGACTAATATAATATATATATATATAATTCATTGTATATCTAAAACATAAACATATATACAAATACACACACACACACACACACACACACACACACACACATATATATATACACACACACACACACACACACACACACTTAAAATGGTGGTCAAACGATTTGGTGCTTATAATTAGATAGTTGGAGGTGTAATTAACATTCCTTAGGTGATGGATTTATGCCCTATTTCATATTAGTATTCCATTTGTTTGTACCCAAATTTAATAAATATTCATATTTTGTATAAATTGGTTGCAAATTTATGAAGGGGGCAAATTGAATTTCTGATTTTCATTGTACCAACACAAAAATATTTTATGTTTTGGTATATTTTTAAATATTAAAATTTTAGGAATTATTTTTTAAATATTTTATAACCTTTGCACCTAAACATAGAAAACCCTTATTAATATAATAAATATTAAATTAATATTTAATATACTGTGAATAATGTTTTAATACACAAACTAAAAAATAATTACAAAAACATACCTAAAATTTTGATAATTTAAAAAAATTACACCAAAAATATAACATATTTAGATTTTCGTCCACTATAAAATAAAAATCAATTTTTCCACAACATTTGTATAGGTCGGCATTAACAAACAAGTTGATCCCTTTTTCGATAATAGTATTTTTCGAATTGTATGATGAATGTTAGAATTCAAAAGTGATTCTACAAGAAATATAAAAAATGAGTTTCATTTTTTTTTCAAAATACACACACACACACACACACATATATATATATATTATATAGGTTTATATGTATACATTATATATATTATATATCTTTATTTGTGTGTGTACGTGTGTTTGTATATGTATGTTTTTGAAAACATTTATATATATAAGTTTTCAAAAATGTTTAGATATATAGTGATATATATGAGTATATATACTAATTATATCCTAACATAAGTTATTATTTTTTAGCACAATGACATTTTGACTATAGAGAGTTGCAAAAAGTATTTACTTGAACTGTGACTATTTTAAAGTTATAATTTTTTGTTCCAGAGAATAAACCAATATGAGGTTATTTCAAGTACTGTGACTTTGGGTTATATAGTAAAAATACATGAGCCATGATACTTTTTATTGCTATGATTTTGTGTTACAGAGTAAATGTGTTTACTGGGTCGAGCGGCCCAAGCACGTGGAACAACATGATTTTGCTATGCCTGGAATGCACGACCTAGTTTAGAGACATGCCTAAACCAGTGTCATATTGGCCCACGAGGCTCAACATTCCAAGCTAGTTTGGCCAGGCTGACCCGACTTGGCATGACTCAATATGACTTGGCATGGCTCATATGATTGGCATGGCTCAATATGACTTGGCATGACTCAGTATGATTGGCAATTCCAAACACAACCCAAGAAAAAGACATGTCAATGGGCTATGCTGGGCTATCCACTAGCACGTTATTTGGTCTAGATATATGGGGCCTAAAAATGGGTCATGTCGATATGACAACACCTATTTGAAACCTTTATACATAGTTGAACTACATGACTCATAGGCATTTTTTAATAACATGATTTGTCTTATAGATAGGAAATGCAAGAGCCATTAATATTTCTATTGTCGTGACAAACCAAAACAATAAAGAAACCAAAGCCATATTTATTCTCTAGTACTATAACTTTTTGTTACATAAAGACAAAGCTAAAATCGTGACTCTTCTCTAACACAATGCCTTCCAACTTAAAAAATGCACCTAATTGATTATGTATAAAAGTAGAACATAGAACCAAAAACAAAAGAGGAGTGACGACATGAACAAAGAGGTGAAAAAACTAAGCTTTTTGTAAAAAAATATGCTCAATCCTTGTGGAGATTCATGAGCAAAAAGGTGATACAATGTACCAGCAAAAACCCTAAAGGGTGAGTATAAATTCTCACTATCACCTAGGTCTAGATTTGAGTTACATAAAAAAATTGTGGGTTTAGAATTTAATTTACAAATACATATGAGGGTTACCATTGGGAATCTAAAATTTTACATGATATATTTCAAATTATATCATGTAAAATCTTATCTAACTTCCGGCTAAATTGAGGTATGTATTGGTGTATATTATTTTATGTGAAAGATATAATATTAATGGAAATTTATGTTGAAAAACTAAATTGAGGTCAACAAAATTGAGGTCGACAAATTGAGGTCGACAAAATTGAGGTCAGCTAAATTATCTCATATATATCTTTTCTAATGTCCATCTAAATTGGAGTCATATCACTTTTATTTGAAACTAAATTTAATATTTTACTATTAGTATATTTGATAGATAAGTCATAAAGCACAATCATGCATAAATAAAGTAAGGAAGTGACAACCTTTCTAAAAGTTATGTGATAGACAAACTTATGTAATAAAATTTGACACTGAGGGAAAATTAATCATGTACGTATGATGCTCATGAAACCAAAAATATGAACACTTCTATAGCCCAATCCCATTATCTATATCCAATATGAAATAATTCTATATTGATGAGTCCCATGTCATCATGGTATATTATGACGGGTATGCCATGAGATACATGCGAGTTGAAGTGACTCATAAAGTGGTGATGATCATGTGAGTTACTTTCTGTCATTTGACTCCTACTGGTGATATTTGAAAGTTAACATATATTAATTATCATGACTACGATACTAATGAAGTTGAAAGTATAAATACTTTTAATTCCAAATAATTCATGTCTTTATGATACATGAGATTGGAGAATAAGAATGTATATACTAAGCAACCAACAAGGGTAGATGATGAATTGTGTGAGAGGTTAAAAATTATGAATGACTCTCAAGCATGAATAATTTTTTTTAAGTGATAAAATACTCAAGAGATTATATGAGGGGACTATCAATGGGGAGGATCAAATAGATGACAACCACCTTATATGCCAATAAAGAACTAGTATATTTTCACAATAATCCAACATTCATTATGCAATGAAGAATAATAATAATCAAATAATTTAGAAAGGTTTGTATACATAATAAAATGACCAACCCTAGAATCTAAGAGTCTTACCAAAAATATAGTTTTATTTTTCTCATTAAATCAATAGTTAGCACACTATTGTTTGATCAAATTGCATATATAATATCTATTGGATTTTTATTTGGAAAAAAGTCTACATTACTACTTATACAATCAATATACTTTTGGAATTATGTGGATGATGGACCATCACTCAATGAACTTTTAAGATTCTCTAATCCTAAAAATTTGACATTATAATAAAGTCATAATAAGTTTCTGACATAACTACTAAGATTATTGTATTTGGCTAATCAACTTTAGTTGACATAACAATCCTTTAAAAAAGATTAATATGTTCTTAGTAGTTTGTATAATAAATTTTTTACTTTGAATTGCATTACTCATCTTGTGTTACTTTTTGTGTCCTTTGGTTTAATATTATTTTATTTTTTGTAGCCATAATCTTTAAAACTCTATGATTGCACTAACACCTCTTAACCAAGAGATTGAGAGAAATAGAAAGATAATTTGAGACAGAGAGCCGAGAAAAAGTAAATGAAAGAAACTAGGAGCAATAAAGATGCCTGATGGGGTGATCAGCAAGATATCCAATAACCTAGTCATCACTACACCTTGGAAGACTATGGTGAGTTTGAAAAATATACACAATGATCTATGTTAATGAATACATAATTTTTTATTTTATCATTTCGTATAAAAATATATTTTTGGGTTGTCTACCAAGTACCTCTATATTTAATGTTAATGTCTAGATCATTAACGAGGTGTTACATCTATAGGTAATTTGAGATATCGAGTCTAGCTTTATTGTATGATTCTTCACTTCCTCTTTTCTTCTCAAAATTTTTTTCAACATTGAATCATATTACATAATTTCTTTTTTGGAACCTCCTTTTTTTCTTTTTCTAGGGATGTTATAACTTTTTGGATCATCATAGCTTTTTGCCTTCATCCTCCCTTGATTCCATGACTATTTGGATAGCCATAGTTTTTATGGCTATGTTTTGAAATTTTCTTTCTAGATATCCAAAGTCATAGGACTGAGGTTTGTCATGGCTTCTTCGTTTAGCTTATGTATCTTCAAAGTCATGCTGTTGGTCAAAGGTGGGACTTTTGTTGTTGTATCATATCTTTTTTTCCTTCATTTTGATCCTCAAGAATATTTGTTTTCACTATATCTTTAATTATAATTTCATTAGTTACTCTTTAGGATTCTACCTCTATTTTTACTTTTTGTATATTCTCTAAATCCTATATATCTCTTTATCCATACAATTGTGAAAAGAATGTGGGTATTTCACTTTCTTTTTGTATCTTCTAGGTGTACTCTTCTTGTAAGCCTTTTAAAGTCATAACAATGAATAATGTCATGACTTCACAACAGTCATCCTCCTCAATTTTAGCTTCACTTTCATAACTTTATTTTCTCTCTTCTATGTCATTTTCCTCCTTTTCATCTGGCCAGAAGTATTATAAAAAATCTTTTCACCTAAAGTCCATGTTTTGTAGTCATATTGTTGAGAAAAAATTATCTATCCTCCAATAATCATTTTCATCAATGTCAAGACTCTTCATGCCTTTGAAAATATTGAATTTACTTGCTATTTACCTATACAAAGAGTGAATCTCTCTTATTGACATCAATGAGAGTTTGCCAAGTATCTAAAAATGAAAATCTCAAGAGAAATAGAGTATTTTAGTCTTCCTCAATATTCAACTCCATAAAATCATTGAAAAAAATAAATATATTAACCTTAACTAATAAATCTTCAATAATACCTATTGTTGTATATGTAATTTGTTTTTTATTTAATAATCTGTTTGAATAACAAAATATTTTTTCTGTTTTACTATTTTCATGTAAGTGAAGGAAATGAAATATTAAGAGGCCGGGGATGCAGCAGTAGCACAATAATGGATGTCCCGCTGTCCAGTCAGCAGGCCGAAATTTTTGGAGCAGAGCCTGACCTGTTCTATGATCTGGCCCGCTGTGGTTAAAAGAACTGAGATATTTTTAATATAAAATTATTAGTAATTTTATTTTCGGGTGGATGTTTTTGGACCCGTGGAACTGTTCATCATCTCTCTCTCTTCTCTCTGCGCAAATTTTCGCGACTTCTCTGTGTGCTGCATACTATAAGACTTTTCCATTTTTGGTTTTAATCTGTAACGCTTAAGCATTTTCTGGTAGATGTAGCTAGTCATACTGAGCGACTAGCAAACCATGTTATTTCCGGTGTTGATTTCTCATTTTTTTATTATGTCATGGATGCTTGCTGGATTGGGATATATATTGATTGTTTTCTGTGTTTCTGTTGTTTCTGTATCTTAATCTCACTACCATGGAAGCGCAATCTCCCAGCACCTATTGTGTGCTTAGTTGATCAATTGGTTTTTTGTAGTAAGAGGAATGTTGGAATGATCTCGTCGATGTTTAGTCTTCACTCCATTGACAAAGATATCAAGTTGATAATTAATCTCAGATTATAAAGTTTCTTCTGGAATGTGTGTTCTCCAATTATACATATTATCATAAAACTTTTTGGATCACTCAACTTTTTTAAGAATTTTCATTAAATATTTATACTGTATTTCTCAAACATACTCACAAGTCTATACTCATTCAACTTTCCCTTATTATCCATGACATCGTTGATGAATTTTACATATTTCAATATTAAGAAAATACTCCGACAAATAAAATATCTACTTTCAACTTTGAAAAATTAGAGAAGTTTATTAATATTTTCGTCCAATTTCTATTTTCTAAAATGTTGTCGAAAAGAATTATTTAGAGGAAAATTACTTTTTATATTAGTCTCGATCATTTTCATTTTTTCTAGTGCTTTGGGTAACTACCAATCATTCCTCCACTAATCATTTTTTGTATGTCATAATTCAGAGGATGAGCAAGGTATTCTATTCATTGAGTATCTTGGCTTTGAAGAATGTCATAGAATTGGGGGCTATGACTTTTGAAAATACAAAATGGTGGGAGCCATGACTTTTGGAAATATCATGGGACTGTCAGTTCTAAATCTCTCTATTTTAGCTTTATTTATTTGTTTCCCCTCAAGCTACTTGCTACTTCTAAGTATAATTGAGAAGTAGTTCTTCTTGTCTGTCTAAATATCACTCAATAATTAATTGATGCTCTTTTCTTTCACTATTAATATAAATATTTGATTTGATTCTCTATATATTTCATCACCACATTTGTATATTCTAATTTTATTTCATGCCTCTCCATATGATCTTCTTGAAGATCATTTTTTTCTTTTATCTTGGTTGGTAATGCTTTAATTTATCATTGTTAGAAAAATTTTCTTCGCCCTTTGAATATTGATAATTTGAGCTCGATCCTCCTTAAATATGAGTCCCATGGAATTACTCCCAAAATTCTTTGGGACTTATCCAGTATTTTACTGCCCATTTCAATAGCCTCTATGTAAAAAATTTTCATAATTTTTCATGTTTGAATAATAGTGTATGTGAATATTAGTAATTATTGTATATGTAATTTGTTTTTATTATATAATCTGTTTGTATAACCAAATGACTTTTCTGTTTTAATATTTTCATGTAAGTACAGGAAAGGAAATATTAAAAAGCCCAGGGATATAGCAGTAGCACAATAACGGAGGTCCCGTTGTCCGGTCAGCGGGCTGAAATTTTTAGAGCAGAGCCCGGCCCGTTTCATGATCTGACCCTCTTCGGTTAAATAAACCGGATGTTTATTTTTCATATAAAATGATTTGTATTTTATTTTTCGGACCACTGTTTTTGACCCGGTTGAACTGTTCATCATCTCTTCTCCTCTCTCTCTACATGATTTCACGACTGCTCTGTGCTGCATACTGTAAGACATTCTGTTTTGGTTTTAATCTGTAACTCATAAGCGTTTTCTGGTGGAGGTAGCTAGTCGTACTGAGCGACTAGCGAACCACGTTATTTCATGTGTTGATTTCTCGTTTTTGATTCTGTCGTGGATGCTTGTGGATTGGGATATACATATTGCTTGTTTCTGTGTTTTCTGTTGTTTCTGTTTTTAAACTCACTACCGTGGAAGCGCAATTACCCAACAGTAATGGTCAAAACACATAATATTTGACTTGTAAACTATTGGCCTCCTCCACTTCATAAATGAGATTAAAATTTAACATTTGTTGTGGTTACAAAATAATGATTCTTGTCATTCCTTTTGCCTTCTCCACTTAAGCTTTCAACTTTTAAAAAAATTCTTACAACTTTGCCTCCATCACCATAATTCTGTTCAACTCCAACACTCCAGCTTGCTCTCTCCCAAAGACATGATATTAAAAGATTGGCAGTTATTAACTACCAATCTTTGAATAATATGCTTTCTTGGGTAATATGTTCATAATTGACCCACCTAAAGATACATAAATGATATTCTTTATCATGTAATTCAGCCCATTATAGAATATTTGAGCTTGAAACCACAACTCAAATTCTTATTAATGGTATTTCTTCAATAATTTTTTAAATTAGTCTCGAGCATCATATAAAATCTATATCTCCTCCTAACTCTATTTAACTCTATTTATTAAGGGTATTCCTAATTCATATCATAAAACTTGATAGTATCCAGACTAATTCTATTTATTTTAACTATATCATAAAACTCTAAGAACATTATGACATGTTTATTTAGCTCTTCTAATATCCTCGCACAATATTGATATAATTGAATCATTGCGGCCACACTTGGCTTTGAATAGAATAATTCCATAAAATTATAATTTTAACCGATTATGTTGAATAGTAGTAAAACTGGTTAATTTTTCTATAAATATAAGAAATGGTAAAATTGTGGAGTATGAGTGAGAGCAAAAAGTTATGCAAAATCATAGCATTCATCATGATATGGCTTTATTACACACAGTGAAATTATATGGTAGTTTCGATATCAATTATTGGCCGAAACTCTAAAAAATAATCTTGATAATATTTGTATGTCATGATTCTGTTGTTTTATTGATGTAATTATGTACTATAAAAATATTCTCTATGAATGCAAAATTTTTTTGAAGTTGTAGCCACACTATCTAAGTGATATTTTTATGACTATAATATTAATTTTAGATCATAATAACCAAGTATTCAACATTTACTAAAATCCATGACATCCTATAGTGTCATAACTTTCTCATTATAAAATCATAAATATTAAAGATTATGCCATGGATTTTCTCAAACACCTGACTTTTGACTATAAATAGTTTCTAAGAATATTTACTCTGGTCATTTCCAAAACTACAACTATTTCTACAATCACAACTCCTTTCTCTAGAGAATATGCTTAAGTCACGGTCATTCAAAATACCTTGAGTTTGGGCTATAGAATCAAAATATATAAGCCAAAATCTTTCAAGTACTATGACTTTATATTACAGAGTAGAAAATCTTGAGTCATTATCAATTTCAATGTCATAAAAAACAAATAGACGAGCCATAATTATTATCAATACTACTACTAAAAGTATTAAATGGATCGTGTCATGCCGACATGACTTTAAAAATGATAGCTCAACTTGATCCATTGACATGTCTCTTTGGCCGGACCGTGCCTTAAAATGTTGGGCCTAACCAAGCAAGCATGGTTCATTCTAGACTAGCATATTTCACCAGTTGAGCTAAAATTGGCCTATACAAGCTTTTGTAGAGTCATGCTATAACGTGCCTCTCATGCCATGAACTTTGACTCGATATGGCCGAAGGCATTTGACGGGCTCGCCTATGGCACAATCAAGCATGGCTCTAAATTAGGCTATGCCATGGCATGCACAATTTGGCCGTGTCATGCCTTGTTTCATGCTCAGGCAGCCTGGACCTAGTTGCCAACTATTGCCATGGAAATGCAATACAAGAAAGTCTAAATCCATGCAATTCGTTAGCATTATAACCATGCTACAAAAAGGAACCGCTAAAGTCACTTGTCTTCCCCAATCCCAACATTTATAATAATTAGAATAACAATTTACTTAATATTAATACAATCCAATAAGATCTATATACGGACAAAAATTAAACATATAAAATATTATTTAATTTTAAAAATTAGACATCATAATAAAATCATTAAAAAAATTAAGATCTCTATATTGATTATACTAATAGGGAATTTCAATTTATGCTCTCTTATCTTTCTTGTGCTTGGGTACATTGCTTCCCATTATTTTAATTGGCCCATTGATTTTAAAAATTAAAATTGTAGATTGGTAGTTTCTATTTGTTGGATTAATTTGTACACTTTAAAAATTGCTTATTTTTTAATTGATTAGAATTTTTTATCGTAGATGGATTTGGACCAACACGGATGAAATTGTTCTAAGAAAGAAAAAACTATAAGACAGATTGTCTGCATGGCTGAATACAAACAAATATGTAATTACCGATAATGAATAACATGGGACATTCTGTCGAAGAAAATTACAATACATATCACTTGGATACCTAATAATCTGATCAACAAGAGTTAAATCTTTGAAATTGTTGTGCCAAATCAACATGTTAAAGACTACTATTCAACTCAATACTTAGGAGATGACACTAAACCATAATTCACTCCGATCAATAGCAGCAAAGCAGAGAGGCTTCAAAGTATGAACTTTAAAACAGAAAGAAAAAGGTAAAAAAAATCTGATTAGCAAATGTAAAACAGGATGAAATACATAAACTGATAGCATGGATCTAATTTACACAACACGGAATATCTGACAAATGGCATCGGAATTTAGAATTTAAAATGGTATTCTGCGTGGCTTAATTACTGACCAATTGCATTTCACTAAAATATATTTAAATACACGTAAATTCAAAATAAATTTAAATAACTATATTATAATAACAATGTTTCGATGGAAGATTAAATATAATATTAAATTTGAGAAAGGTTAGAAAGATTAATTATAATAACAAATCAAAAATATTATTTAAAAAAAAAGAGAGAAGTGAGAAGGGCAAGAAGGCTGCAGATAATCTCGAAAAATTAGGATAAAACACAATCATAAACAAGGAATGGGGAAGAAACCCGCGATACCTAGTGGCGAGGGTATTATAAAATCCCTGATACAGACAAGTCAGGGTAAATATCACAAATTGGATATGAGTTTAAAAAATATTATTTAATGAATTGAAATCAAACTAACCAACTAAGCGACTTAAATATAATAGTTTTATAATTAGAGCCCCAGTAGATTTGTTGGGACAGAGTGATAATCATGTCACATCCTATTGACTTGAAATTAATAAAGCATGTTTTTTTTTGGTTATTTTTTTGTTTATTTTATTTGTTTATTTTATTTGTTTATTTTATTTGTTTATTTTATTTTATTATGTTTTTTTATTTTGTTTTTTTTGGTTATTTTTTTGGTTATTTTTTAATTTATTTTTTTTATTTTGTTTTTTTATTTTGTTTTTTTTCATTTTGATTTTTTTATTTTTTTATCTTTTTGTTTTTTTATTTTTTTTATTTTTTTATTTCTTTTATTTCTTTTATTTCTTTTATTTCTTTTATTTCTTTTATTTCTTTTATTTCTTTTATTTCTTTTATTTCTTTTATTTCTCTTATATTTCTCTTATTCCTCTTTTTTTTTAATATTATTTATTAATTATCACCCTCTCTTTTGGCGGAGTAATACCATTTGTACAATCTACGTCTACCCCTTTCCCTTTTACACCCATTCTTAATAACTAGAAATAAATGACTTTCCTAAAATTCTATATCCAAAAATCTATTTTCCTATACTTATAAATAGATCTTTCCCATTTCTTAAATATAACCTCTTTTATCCTTCTTTGTTATCATTTGTGTGGATCGTGAGATATCTCCTTGAATGCACAATCTTCTTGTCATATTTCTATCTTCAGTATCATATTTGTTTCAATTTTGTGGCTACTTGGATTTTCCTGCATACAACTAGAAATTCTTTATGGTATTGCTCCCAATACCCCCCCCCCCCCCCCCCCCCCCCCCCCCCCCTCCCTTGTGTTTTTAAACATCATAGTTCAAGAGGTTTCCCTTCATATCGTTTCTGGTGTCTTTTCCATTGTTCATGTAATCTATTTGCTTTTGTATCTTTATCTATTGCTAGGCTTAATCTTGATGTGACATTACTGCATTTCGTTGAATCCAGCCGTGTATCCTTTGTTTTTCTTCCATATCACTTTGAGACATACTTCTTTACTGACTTGCAATCTTACATACATAATACAGAAATAACAGCCTTTAACACAGACCAACTTTGACGCATTTAAACTCTTAAAACATGCATAAAAAGCCCTTTTTAACACAGACTTCTAGACTGACCAAGCAAAACCGAAATATATAGACTCCCATGATATAAACTGCTAAACCAATAATTCTCTTATTCCTCTTATTCCTCTTATTTCTCTTATTTCTCTTATTTCTCTTATTTCTCTTATTCTGTTTGTTTTTTTATTCTTTATGTTTTTTTGTTTTTTTTGTTTTTTTTATTTTTTTTTATCTTTTTAACTTTTTATTTTTTAATTTTTTTTTCTTGTATTCTTTTATTTTTTTTCTTTTATTCTTTTATTATTATTATTATTATTTTCTTTGTTGTGTTTTAGGCCAATTCAACCTCAATTCTCAACTCAATATCACTTGGCACTGGTTTCAACCTCAATCATTCAACTCAATATCACTTGGCACTGGTTTCAACCTCAATCATTCAACTAAGAATTAGCTCAAATTAAAATAATGAAATTTGAATTTCATTTGAGTTAGGTGATATGGCACATTTATAATAATATCTTGATTTTATAAGAATAAAATATAAAAAAATATTATTTAATTATTTAAAATTTCAATAATAAAAATTTATAAAAATAATAAATTATTAGTTAATGAATGTGACCTTCTAGTAACCTAGACCATGATCCATGAAAATCATATATATTTCACTTTCTTATATCATATAAAAGCAAGCTTTTTATCAATATCTCTTTGATTTAGGTTTGCTATATTGTCAAATAATAGATGTGTTGTAACTTATATATATATAAATATAAATATAAGTTAGCCTCTTACTTCCCTTACAAATACTTTAGGAGGAATGAGAACCCAACAAAATACTAGAAATAAAAAGACCTAGCATTTAAATAATATTAAATATAAATTTTATTAATTTTCATATATTCCTTTGATCATGAATTTATGTCATATAACACTAACATTAAAATTAATTATAAATTTTTTAAATGTAAATATTTTACCATAACAAGCATTTGTATTTATTGGCTTAACAAGGTGTTGAGAAAATTAGAGAACAAAACTCTAATTTATCAAGAAGAAGAAAACTACTCTCTAAAAAAAGAGCACTCCACACTCTCTCAAAGAAGAACACTAAATGAAAGATTTCAAGCTTTTTATTGATGAAATTGAAAAAACACAAATACAAGGGGGGTATTTATAGGTTACAAGATTCAATATCAACCACACGATTAAATAGTAGCAAACTAATCCAAACCATTGAATAAAAAAAACATCTACCTAACTCTTACCTAACTTCCACCAAACTTCTACCAACCTTCTACCTACCTTCCACTAACACAATTTAAACTTTTACTAATACTAATTTAACTTTTACTAAAAAACACATTAAATATTTACCAAAACAAAATGGCTTGAATTGGGTTGGGCTTCAACTTGGGTTTGTCTTGAAGTTGGGTTGACATTGATTTTTAACACTCCCCCTCAATGTCATCTCCCATTCTCCACACTATGTCAAGTTGATGGCAAAACATTTCGAGTTTGTCTATACTCAAACTTTTGGTGAACAAATCTGCAACTTGATCATCTGTCTTGATTTGTCGCATCTCAATTTCTTCTAGCAGAACTTTCTCTCTAACAAAGTGATAATGCACTTCCACATGTTTAGTTCTTGCATGAAAGACTGGATTTTCTGCCAAATGAATTGCCGATTGGTTGTCACAATACAGTGGAACTGAATAATCTACTGATTGATGTAGATCATTCATCAACTGTACCAACCAGGTAATCTCTTGAGCTGTCATTGCTGCTGCTTGATACTCTGCTTCAGTTGTTGACAACGACACTGTCGGCTGCCTCTTGCTACACTAGGAAATTGTTCCGGAACCAAGTTTAAATACATACCCAGTTGTTGACCTCCTGGTGTCATGATCACCAATTGTCGATACATTGTTGCATCTTCCAAGTCTTTTCCTTCATGTGCGCACATTTGGCATTTGGTTCCATCGGAGTTGAAATCGTCTTGCATTCGAGCATTTCAAACCTCTTTAACAAATCTTTGGAATATTTTTGTTGACAAAGAAATATTCCTGTATGTGTACGATCAATCTCTAGACCAAGAAAGTGCTTCAACTGCCCAAGTTCCTTCATTTGGAAACGAACTGATAAATTCTCCTTGGTCCGAAGAATTTTTTCCTCGTCATCACCGGTTATGATTAAATCATCTACGTACACTAGCACGATCGCTATCTTTCCTCCATTTGCTTTGACAAATAGGCTAGAATCTGCAGGTGTTACTGAATAACTACTATGTGTCAAAAATTCAGCAATCTTACCATACCACGCTCTAGGTGCTTGTTTCAATCCATAGAGTGCTTTCCGTAGCTTACAAACATATTCAGGATGATCTCGACTTTGAAAACCCATTGGTTGGATCATATAAATCTCCTGATCCAGCTCTCCATGAAGAAAAGCATTCTTTACATCCATTTGCCACAAATTCCAATCTTTGTTGGCTGCAAGTGCAAGTAGAACTCGTACAGTTGTGAGTTTAGCCACCGGACTAAATGTTTCATCGTACTCTAGTCCGTACTGTTGAGAGAAACCACGAGCTACCAATCGTGCCTTGTACCTCTCAATTGACCCATCTGAACGCCGCTTTAACTTGTAAACCCACTTACAAGATATCGGTTTCACATCTCTTGGCATTGGCACGAGATCCCAAGTCTGATTTCGTTCAAGTGCATCGATCTCTTCTTTCATAGCTGCTATCCATTGAGAATCCTCTGATGCTTCTTCAAACGACTCAGGTTCTACCACAGTTGCTTCTTCAACTATGGCTGCATTGGCATATTTGGGATTCGGCCTCCGTGTTCTTGTTGACCTTCGAAGTTGAGATGTTGGAGTTGACTCTTCAGCTTCACTAGGCCCACCTTCTTTACTTGGTTGCACATACACACCAGTTTGCCAAGGACTTTGAGTCACTTTTTGTTCAGCTTCATCACCATTTGAATCTTCTGATTCTTCTGAATTTGGTAGAAGTTGAACAGTATCCTTCTCCATCTTTTGTTGCAACTTGTCTTCGAATTCTTTTGAGTCTGGCAGCTCCTCCTTTTTCAAGGACCACCATGAAGATGCTTCATCAAACACCACATTCCGTGAAGTGTAGCATTTTCCATTTGTTGGATCACAACATCTCCATCCCTTTCTCTGGTCATTGTATCCCACAAAGATACATCTAATAGCTTTCTTGTCAAACTTGCTCCGCAAATGATCAGGAACAAAGACATAGCATACACTGCCAAATACTCGAAAGTAGCTAACTGTAGGTTTCATGTTCCACAGTTTCTCGAAGGGTGAGATAAATTCCAACTTTGGCTGGGGAAGTTTGTTGAACACAAAGGCTGCAGTCCTCATTGCTTCAGCCCAAAACCTTCTTGGCACATTCTTTGCATGTAACATACTTCGACAAATTTCTGCAAGATGGCGGTTCTTTCTCTCGGCTACACCATTTTGTTGTGGTGTATTGGCACAAGTATACTGACGACATATGCCACATTCCTTTAGGTATTGTGAAAACTCCCTTGAGCTGAATTCTCCCCCATTGTCTGTGCGTAGGCAATGGATCTTCTTCCCCACTTTTGCTTCAACTGACTCTCTAAACTCTTTAAACTTTGAGAATGTGTCAGATTTTTCTTTCATGAAGAAAACCCACACATACCTTGAGAAGTCATCGATAAATGTCACCATATATCGCATGCCTCCAATTGATGGTTCCTTAATGGGACCAAACACATCAGAGTGAACCAACTCCAATGGTTCCTTTGCTTTGAATTCTGATTCCTTGTATGGTAATTGGTGCGCTTTACCATACTGACATCCTGCACATACCGTGTCTACTCGTACGTCAAGTTGAGGAAGCCCTTTCAGCATTGACTTTTTCACCATCACACTTAGTTTTGAATAGCTAACGTAACCTAACCGCATGTGCCACAAATCTGTTGTCTCATTTCTTCTTGTCTTGTCTACGTATGCAGACTCTGCTGACATCACGTACACAGACTCTAATCGTCTTCCCTCCATTATTGGCTTTTTTGATATTTTGAAGTCTCGAAATACCTTCACATCTTGTGGACCGAAGAGGACATAGTGGCCCAATGATGTTAGTTGAAACATAGATAGTAAATTCTTCTTCATTCCTGGAACATGGTAAACATCTTCAAGTGGCACTTGGTTAGGATTATACCGAGGTGTAATTATTGTTTTACCAATGTGAGTTATTGGTAACCTCGAATTATCGGCCGTCACCACCACACGATTTCCCTTGTACTCTGACAGGTTCTGCAACTTTTCTCTATCACCCGTCATGTGATTTGAGCATCCCGAGTCTACGATCCAATCATTCTCGTAGTCAATCTTTTCGGGTGTTGTTGCAGTAAGAGCTAATTCTTCTTCCTCCTTAGCGAACAACGATAAGCCATCCCAATCATCTTCGTTAGAACTTGAAGTAGCAGCATTACTTTCAATGTGCTTTTTCTTGCTCCAACAATCTTTCGCCATGTGGCCCATCTTCCCGTAGTTGTAACACTTGCCACCAAACTTTCTGCTATTGTCTTGATTCTTTGAATCTCCCCTTTGATGAGAGCCATTCTTTCCTTTCATCTTGTCACCATTTGCTTTTGATCTGCTACCATCGTTCCGCTTGAAACTGTCTTTGCTTTTGTTGGTGTAGAGTGCTTCTTCTTCACTCTTCAGCGAGACACCACTCATTTGCTTAGCCATTGCTTCTTGACTGGCTGGCAAATTTTCAAACTCAACAAGAGATGGTTGTGTCGACCATCCTTGTACAGCAGCAACAAACCCTCGATACTCGGGTCTCAAACCATGGATAATTATTCTCTTTATCCTGGTTTCCCCAATAAGAGCTTTCAGATCTAACTCCAAAATTTCGCGGCATAGTGACTTCATCTTGTGAAAGTACTAACCAATCGTCATGTCGCGTTGCGTCATCGATAACATCTCATTCTCGAGAAGCTGCAATCTTGCATCATTCTTCTTTGAAAAGAGTGTAGCAAAAGTATCCCATGCTTCCTTTGGTGTTTTGGCATCCCGAATGTGCTCCAGCATTTCTTCTTCAACTGTGGTTTTTAAGGCAAACATTGCTTTGCCTGTTTTAATTTTCCACTTCCGCAAGATGCCATTTGCATCCTCTACTGCCGGTTGTGTAATTTCATCACCACCAACAACTTCCCACAAATCTTGACCTTGTAGGTAAGACTCCATACATGTTGACCACATGTTGTAGTTTTGGTTGTTGAGCTTCTTGATCCCTGCAACGACTTGAAGATCAGCCATTTTGTTTACAACAATCTGCTTCTCACTTGGAAAGGGTCACAATGGACACACTTAAATCACCAAGTCTTTAGCCAAAACTTATCCTTGACATGCACCTCCACACCACAAACCTTTTCCAGCAACCACAAGAACAACTGGATGCTTCTAACCAAAAACCAATCTCAAGAAATATTCTTTTCTGATGTGGAAGATCAGACAGTGCTGCAACCACAAAGCATACTCAAGAATATCCTAGAGATCTCACAACCTTCCTCCGATACCAAATGTTGAGAAAATTAGAGAACAAAACTCTAATTTATCAAGAAGAAGAAAACTACTCTCTACAAAAAAGAGCACTCCACACTCTCTCAAAGAAGAACACTAAATGAAAGCTTTCAAGCTTTTTATTGATGAAATTGAAAAAACACAAATACAAGGGGGGTATTTATAGGTTACAAGATTCAATATCAACCACACGATTAAATAGTAGCAAACTAATCCAAACCATTAATAAAAAAAACATCTACCTAACTCTTACCTAACTTCCACCAAACTTCTACCAACCTTCTACCTACCTTCCACTAACACAATTTAAACTTTTACTAATACTAATTTAACTTTTACTAAAAAACACATTAAACATTTACCAAAACAAAATGACTTGAATTGGGTTGGGCTTCAACTTGGGTTTGTCCTGAAGTTGGGTTGACATTGATTTTTAACACAAGGAATTTTTTTTAACCACATGAACAAGCATCTAAAATTTTATAGTTGGAATTCATGTTGGGTCAATTTGAATAATTTGAACCCGATCCAAACAAAAATATTAGGTTTGAATTCGAGTTGCAATCTTCCAAATCATTCAATTTTAAAAACTAAATTATAATGCTTGCAAAGTTGTCATACCTATTAATATAAGGCTTGAGAGCCTAAAATAAATTATAACTTCCAAAATAATTAGTAGGAATGATTTTAAAATTTAATTTAAGTTTTATATTATAAAATTTTGATACATCAAAGATATATTTAAAAAATAATGTTTTATAAAATTTATATTATTTTAATAATATAATTATTTTATTTTAAATATTATTTTAATAATTTTTTTGCTAGAAATTATGCAACCCGACCCAAAATCTAACATAATCTGAGTTTCATAATATAAAATCATTCTAGTAAGCTAACTAGAATGGATTAAATCTCAAAATTAAAATTTGTCTATTTGATTATAAAACAAAAATATGCTCCCATCATATTTTTTAAATTTGAACTTTATTCATATCTCAAAAAAAGTAAAGATACTTGTTTGACAATTAAAAAATGAGTGAGATTTATGTTTTGGTACATAAAAACACAAGTAATTAAAAAAAAGAATAGAAAATTATATATAGGGGTCCAAAACAAAAATATATGTATATAATATATTTTTTGATTTGGACCATTAAACATAATCTCACAAAAAATAAACTTTATCATTTAGAATTAAAAAAATTCATACTAAATTCAAAAAAAATTAAGTTCACATGCACTAAAATGTATCAATCCAATTTTGCCCATCGAATACATAAAAAATTATGAATTTTGGTTTTCAAATTGAAAAATTACAGTTTAATGTTTGAAAATCGAATTTCAAATTCCAAAAATATTTTGTGCCCTACATGATGTTTATTAAAAGAGCTCTCCACGTTTGGGTTCAAACATAGGTCATTCGCCCCAAGAAAAAAAATCTTTAACCACCCGAACAATCAAATTCTAAGGGTATTCATGAAATTCACAAAAATTCTATCATAGTAGTAGAAATTAAAAATATTATTATTCCTTCAATGTGTGAGAACTAATTAGAGCAATGCCTAAAACTATAATAAAAATAGAAAAGGAGAAATTCTATACTTAGAGAAATTACTAAAAATCAAATAAAATCAAATTGGTCTACCCAACTTGGACATACCCTATAAGATGGAGGGTTCATACATAAAGCTTTAAAATTTAAAATAATTTTTGTACCTTAAACCAGAACTCTTGAATCCAGAAAAGTAGTTAAATAGTAAATAGTGGAATAGTTATTCACTATTTTAATTATTTTTTCATTTATACACAAATTTCATCAGAGAGAAGATATTCCCTATGTTGTTGAAATATACTATTCATGGTTCCAAGACAAATAAGTATTATGCTAAATGTATAATTATATACTAAGTAATATATTATAAAAGTATTATAAAAAATTTTCAAGAATTTAAAAAATATATATATATTCTAATCATTTAAAGTCATTATAATTTCATCATCATTATTATTAACACAATATGATAGTAATTTTTGATATCTTACATAAATATTTTAACACTAATTAAGTAGAATTTCAAAGATGTTTGTATTCATAATTAAATTTTATTTATTCCTAATCAAACAAATTGCATAAAGTACAAAATTCTTATAATTTATTAGATGAATAAAAATAGATTTTATAGAAAATCAGATAGCTTCTAATGATTGTAATAATAATATTAACATGATTTAGAATATAAAATTCATTATATGATAAATATATCTTGAGTGAAATATTTCACTTAGTAGACAATTTCAATGTAAATGATTGAAACCTCACAAACATTAATTCTTCTTTCTAATATAACGTGTGGTGCATATTTTAATGCCAATGAAATTTTTCTTTTAACTTGAAAGGGGGTCTCTCATATGTGACTCAATATGAACAATATAGGTTGGTTGTTTGGTAGGTAGGATTTCTTAGAACAATCTCATATGGAGCAGGGAAACCAAAGATGATTTCAAAATAACAATCCCTATATTATTTTGAACTCTATAGTATTTTCATTTTTGTGTTTTTTTCATCTCAATCTCATCCTTACCTACATGAAATTTTAAATCTCCACCTAAAAAATAATATTAGCCAAGGATATTCAACGAACTAATTTTTCCAAGAAGTTCAAAGAGTCTAAGAAATTATTGTTAATCATGTCATGTAAACTAAATTGAAAGGAAGCAATATGCATAATTTTGTCCTAGGACGACTTAATTGTAATAATTATATTAAAAAAAATATTATTTACTATTATATCCATCTTATTTCTACTTTCATTTATTTTAGAATAAAAAAGTATGAACCCTTCTCTCAATCCAATGGGGTTTGTTCGTGTTCTTTGTTGTATCAAAATAATATATTATGATTACAATAGTCTAATATATTGTGTCAAATAATTCTTTTGCCTTATTTATAAATGTTTTTATAAGTTAAGACAATAATCTAATATTTTTAGTATTATTATCGCTATTGTCAGGCATTGTTGTGACATACATAACTCATTTAGCATTGCACGTGGATATATATATATATAATGCACACATCTCTCTTGGCATTCGTATAGTGTGTTGCTAACAAAATACATCCTAGTTTGTATTAGAAATCTTCTTGAATTTAAGTTTATGTTCGAGAGGATTAAATGTACACACATCAAAAAATATAATTTTTTTTTGAAGTTAAAAGAAAAGAATATTTGCCATAGCAGAAACTTTTATATTTCCAAAAATAAAATGAGATTTAATTATTAGTTTTTATAATTGTGCACTTTTTTAATAAAATAAATAATATACACCATTTATTTTATTGTATTAATTAAATATAATTCTTAAATTTTCAGAACAATTCATATACATAAATTCATAATTCATAATTGATTCCATAATACTAAAACATAACATTTTAATTCATTATAAAAGTTTAAAGTCTAATTTATAATTGCCCATTATTTTGACTTTTTGAGAGTGCCAAAACTATCATTAATTGGTATGATCCTAAAATATCAATGAGTGAGAATATCTCTTCCAACATAGCTCTACAAGTATATGATTCATATAAGTAATGGAGTATACTTAAAAAATAAATCCCACAAAGATTATGTATGCAGTTTGATCAAGCAACTAAAAATTGACCGCTGCTTGAGTTGAAATGTTGAATAGATATAATTGATCTTCAAAAAATACAAAGAATCTAAGGTTAACTCACATTATTGTGATTAATGATTTTTCTCTTGTGTTTTATCGATATCATGTTCTATTATTAGATGAATAGTAGATTAGAGTTAAAATACCAATGCATCCTCGTAGTTGTCCCCGTGGCATTTCAACTCCAAAATCACATATCATTTCGTGCAAGGGTCATTCACATATCTACTCTTTTTAATCAATATGTTAATTACACTCGATGATTGCTTCAAATATGCACTTCTAATATTCAATTTTTATTACCATAAAAACACAAAATTATATGGTACTAAATTCATTTCCACTTTCAGTTGTGTAAGCTCCATACTCAAGATAATTAACAAATATCTTCCCATGAATCTCACATATGGAAGTCATACAAGAGGGAATGACTTTCATGACTATCACTATCATACCAGTCTCTCGCATTTGCATGTGCTGCATGACATTCTTATCATTGTCTATCACAACTAACACATGACTCTCACACTATTGAAACTCCAGTGATAGACATTCTACTTGATCCTCAAAACACTAAAAAGTTTAGTTCATTTAAATAGTGCATAATGGATTAGTATTAAATATATTCATACTTTTAACTTCACAAGCTTCATACTCATAAGGATGAAATTTACCTCAACTTAGGGTATTCACACATTAGGTTATCTTACATGTAAAGATTGGAAGGGTTATTACTTCCTTATTACAGTACCTAATGAATGTTCAAGTGAAAATCTAAGTATAAAATCCTTACTACATCCATCGCCAAGGATTCTTGACATGTGTGGTTCATAATTTCTACCTTTTTCTCTCTCCTATTCTTTTTTCTCTAAGAGTTACTTTTAAACTTCAGGGATTCATGTAATATTTTAAATTAAAATAAAGTCATGTTGTTGGAATTGGTTGCGGCTTTGGTCTTAAATATCTAAGCAAAATGTCATGATATTGAAAATATCATGAATGATGCTTTAAATATCTATAATACAGAGTTTTAGCATTTGAATTAGCTGTGACTTTAGTCTTGGCTTTTTCAGCAAAGTATCATAGCATTAAGATTGTTACAACTAATAAAATTACTATTTATAACACAGAGTCACAATGTTAAATGAGACCACAAATTTGATGTTTTTTCTCTAGAAAACAAATTCATTGTATTGGAAATTGCTATGACCAAAGTAAATGCTTTTTAGAAAAAAAAGTCAGGGTGGAAAATAATGTGGTAACTAAAAATACTTGGTATTCTGGTTATGTATCGAATAAGTTATTGCTCTAGAAATTGTCGTGATTATTTGTACCATTTGGATACTTTGCAAATGATTGAAAAATAATATCGTAAGTATTAAATATCTTGGAGATAGTAAAGGCATGATTCTAAGATAATATTGTTGCCATGATATTTGTATTGCTAAAAAAAAAAACTTCTGGTAGAGTAATGGCATACAAAGAAATCCACAAGTATTTTTATAGAGTTATGGACAAGAATTAATATCGCAACTACTCAAGAATAAGTGTGAAATGTGTACCTAAGTCATAACAAGAAATTGTCATGACTCTCTATCTCTTCTCTATGCTTCAAGCCTTTGCTCCGTTGAGTCTACCAAATTCACCTAAAATTATTTTGATTTCACAAAAATTGTTAACTTCTCTCAAAATAATATTTTAATAAAATTTTTAACATAAATGATTTAATTAGTACAAACATAATAAGATATACATGCCAAACAACCTAAAAAGTTAATATATGGAATGCCGAACACATATATGAATTAACATATACAAATACATTTTTCACATGTATGAGTATCTTAAAACATAAAATATGCCATAATTATATTTTGAATTAATATAAATTTTCTAGAATATTAATCCCTAAAAATAATATAATTTCAAAATATTTATGTAAACTTGGTATTTGGGGAAATATTTTCAGATGTTATTTCATTTTATTCTTTAGGTTAAATGTTAGTTTTGTGCAAGAACAATCTTAAAATTAATTTCTAGATATAAGAGGAATTTCTATCCTAAAACTATTCTCATCAATTTTAATTAGGTGGCACGAGGGAAATGTATTAAACTAAGAACCAAAGGTGTTCACCTTTATTTCATTACATTCATTTCTATTGAAGCACATGAGAAACACAACACCCTCTTCTTTCTCTTCTGAAAATGTAGCACATATATCAATGTTTTTTGCTTTCATTTCTTGCACCCCCAATTAATTAGTTGCATTTGTTTCTTTGAAATTGATGGGGGCACTCCATCCTTGGGGCACTCCATCCTTGGGGCACTCCATCCTTGGGGCACATTATGTGTGTACTTTAATATACTGTTTTTTCTCCAAGATATGAGAACTCATTGCACACCCTTCTTTCCAACATACAACTCACTTGCAAAAAAAATAAAAAAATAAAAAAATAACAAAAAATACCAAATAAATATAACTAGATGAAATAAAACATGCAATTCAAAATAATAATTATATATTTATGAAAATTAAAATAATTCTATATTAGAACACATATTAAATCAATCTGACCTGCCTAATACTGGCAAACCTAATAAATCTTTTCATCTGCCCTAGATGGAGAGATACATGTCTATTTATATTTTAAAAAAATTTAATTATACTAATGATAAGGATTTAGTTAATATTTATGTGATATTTTTGTTTGTATGTAATTTTAAAGTATAATTGATTTTTTATCTAATACATCAATGTGTTTTGACCTACTATGAAAAATTAATTTTTTGGATTGATATATTATATTCTAACTATCACACCATATTATATATATATATATATATATATATATATATTATATTATATATAAGTCAACAGAAAACCTTTTCACCTATAAAATTTCTTTATAAGCTTCAATAGCTATAATAAATTTAACCTTGGAGTTGGATGATGCTACATACTTGTGCAACTTTGATTTACAAGATATTGCTCCTTCTCCATTGATTATCACATAGCCCAAGGTATATCTCTACTAATTAAAATTATTGGCTATATCATAATTAGTATATCCAAGAAAAATAGGGTTTTGCCCACCTAGGCACAAAGATAATTGAAATGTCACTCATAGATACCTTAAAATAAATTTCACTACATCTTAATAATATCTATCAAAATTCAAGAGAAAATAAATAACAAAACTCACATAATTTATACTATTTTTGGTCTAGAAGAGATCACAGTATACATAGGACATACAACATTTGAGACAAAAAATAAGACTAATGTTTCTCCTTTCCAAATCTATCTTAGGACTATACTCATCACTAAAATTATTTTGTTTGGCTAAGAAGGTTGAGACTGACATAGTTTGTTTCATAAAGAACCTCTCATGATTTTTTTGATATAGTTTTATTGAGATAACTATATATGTAAGGAAGACCTATCTTAGATAACACACATCCCTAGATTCCTCTTGAATGGGCCTAAGTTTCTAATAGAAATGACTTTTTTAGCTTCCCTTGAGCTAGTCAATCTTTGCTTTATTTCAGCTAATGATTATCATGTCATCAATATACAATAAATATATTAGTCAGTCATTCTCTAATTAATGATTGATGAATACACAATAATCACAAAATATGTGCTAAAATCAATGAGAGTCATGAATAAATAAAATTTGTTATATCATTTCTTAGGAGTTAGCTTATGCCCATGTAAGATCTTTTTCTATTTACATATGAGATATTCTTTCCCATCTATTATAATTCCTTCAACTTAATCTATGTATATAGTCTCGTGAATATTATCATATAGAAGTGTTATCATCACATTAAGTTGATCAAGTTTCAAATTTAAGCTAGCACACAAACTCATAGAACTCGAATAGAAGATATCTTTATTACTAGAAAAAAATATCTCATCAAAGTCAATATCTTAATTTGATTTAACTCCTTTACTACTAATGAGCTTTATATCTTAGCTTAGAATTATTATCTGAGTTTTAGTCTTATGAGTTATTTATTTTTAGAGATGGTTCCTCTTTATGTAAGGGTAACGATCATAAGGCTAGTTGATAGGAAGAGACATTATCTCTTTTTACATATTCTGAAATTATTCCATAATATTCTTAAAAGATATGTGCTTTTAAAATATCTCAAGCTCCTTGATACATATGAGCAATACATAATCACAAAATCTAGATGATACCTAATAAGATATTGATGATCTTCTCAAGTTAGATTATGATGTATCATCAGGAATAATTGGGTCTTGCTTAATTATAGCTAGAATATTGTCCCTCACATTCTCAACTGGCATATCATAGGGCTCAGAATGTGCATGTCCATATAGCTTAGAATTATCATGCTGGTGCTCAATTCCTCTCCAATGATCTATCTGATCTACAGAAGGATGAAGCATCAATTTTGTGCAAATAGAAATCTCTAAATGTTCAATTTCCATACTACCCAGATGATTATGTCAACTAATTTGTCCTCCAAAAAATCACATATCTACTATGAACAACTTTTTTTGTTTTTGAAGCCCCATAGACTATATTCGAACACCTTGTGTCTATAATTAAGAAAAATGTATCGACATGTAGTATCATTCAATTTTAATCTTTCATCTTTCAAGATGTATATAAAAGCTTTGCAATGAAATACAATCAAATAATGATATAACATATCTTTAATATTCGAAATTTATTGGAATAATTTGGATTTTGTGTAGCAATTAGACTCGTGCTCATTACATCTACATTCACACATCTAGCTTGTCTCCAACATTTTTTGGGAAGATATGTGTGAGAAAGTTAGAACAAGACTATCACCTTGATAGTTTGGTTTATCATCTCTTCCATGATGTTCAATTGAGGCATCTTGTTTGGTATTTTCTCAAGTCCAATATCAAGGGATACACAATAGCTTTCAAATTGACCTTTGTGTTCTCTTCTATTATAAGAATATATATAGATTAGTTTCTTATTAGTTTCTCTCCAAACTATGATATAGAAATCCTTAAAGATATGAAAGACTTTGTCTTTTATTTTCAATGTAAATACTCACACATTCTTTGAGTGATCATTAATGAATGTCACAAGATAAAGGAACTCGCTATGTTTTCTTCTCTTCATTGAGTAAACATCAATATGTATAAGATCAATGATATTCAATCTCCTCGAAGTTACTATATGGATTTTTACAATCACATAGTCTATGCACTCATCAAGAGAGGATCCATGGAAAAATAGTAGGATATTCTTTCTAGTGAGTAGATGTTTGTTTTTCTCAATCACATGCCAAATTTTATGTGTCAAATACTAATTTTACTTTTTTGATTAATAATATTTACTTGATCTCTAGTGAGTACACACTCTTTGTAATCCCTCATAATGACTAATGACTCATTGACTAATTTCTATAAGATGTTGGATGTTGCGAAATGCTGCACTGAGTTATGAAAAATGTTACGATATCTATAGAATGTACTAGACTCTACTTGATTCACTAAGGTCGTATTTTTTTGGTGTACATTTACTAGCCTTGTTATGCTCGGTATAAATGGTATTTAAAGTATTTTATCTTAAGTGTTATTGATACCTAGAGAATGTTACGATATCTAGAGAATGTTATGATATCTAGAGAATGTTACGAGACACTCTGTTGACTATGGTTTTTTATCACTGTCTCATTATAGATTCTTGATTTATAGATTCATGAGTCAATATTTTTGTTTAAGGTGAATACATTTTTTTTTGCAGAATAGAATTTGTTTTATTATGATAGCTTATAATACCATTACATTAGTTTGAGGATATGACAATGATATTCTTAAGGCTTTTTTTGACATGTGTTTCTTGAGATTTTTTTGATATGCATCATGAGTTATGTATAATGTTGTTGGGAATGAAATCAGAAAACGCAGCAGAATTAGTTTTATAATATTTTTCATGAATTCTTATTTTAGCAGAAATCCATGCAAACACATATTAATATCAAAAGATGAAGATCAGATATATACCTTTTTTATTACAAGAGATTTGTTGACTTGTCGGATTGAAAGAACTCTCTGTACCAGAGTCTTCAATTTCACCCTCCTTCCTTGAGGTGTGTGGACACCAACTATTCAGATCTGCAACAATATATTCTAGATTTACCCCATGTACTCAACACTTGATGCAAGGGATCTCTAAGGAAAATAAATTCTCTTGGAGCCTAGGGTTTCTCAAAAGGAAACAAATTTGCTTTGGTTTTTATAGACGTTTCAAATCCATATCAACAAAGGAAATGAATTAATTATATTTAATATTCTTAAATTCATTTTTTTATCAAATAAGAAAATGAATTATATACATTTAATATTCTTAAATTCAAATCCTTATCAAATAAGGAAATGAATTAATATACATTTAATATTCTTAAATTCAAATCCTTATCAAATAAGGAAATGAATTAATAATATTTTATATTCTTAAATTCAAATTCTTATCAAATAAGAAAATGAATTATACACATTTAATATTCTTTAATTCAAATCCTTGTCAAATAAGGAAATGAATTAATAATATTTAATATTCTTAAATTCATTTTCTTATCAAATAATAAAATGAATTATATACTTTTAATGTTCTTAAATTCAAATCCTTATCAAATAAGGACATGAATTATATACATTTAATATTCTTTAATTCAAATCATTATCAAATAAGAAAATGAATTAGATACTTTTAATATTCTTTAATTCAAATCCTTATCAAATAAGGAAATGAATTAATAATATTTAATATTTTTAAATTAAAATTCTTATTAAATAAGGAAATGAATTAATGATATTTAAAATTATTACCCTTTGCAGATTATTTCCTTATTCAATGAGCAAACAAATAAAATTCGAATTCAAATAATAACTTATCGTTTTTCTCATTATTTTATATTGCTAAAGAGAGTGTAATTTATTCCAAATCATGAATCATTCATTGTAGTAATAAAGGAGGTGGAATTGGGACCCATGGACCTGCAATTTCAAGCTCCAATAAATTCAATAATTAATTTAACTCTTTAATCAATTATTTTAATTTATTAATTTCAGAGTTATTCCACTAAAAACTTGAAATTGAACTTTTATCCTTACATTATCGATTTTACTCATAAATTTAGAGTGTCCATTGATTTAATCATTACATACAGTTCTATCCTCCAAGAAGTGATTCATAACTAGAATCAGGTAAAATTACCATTTGCCCCTCTAATTATATATTGATCCTTAAGTTCCATTAACCCACTAGTAAACAGTTAATTTATAAACCTGTTATAAATTAGAGTGCTCAAACTATTCAGTTCCAGAACCAATACTTAAGGGAACCAACTGTCCAGCTTCTATAGGATGTGTTGGATTCCATGTCCAGTTTATATTCCCAGCTGCATAAATCAATGGGCCTCCAAGACACAAGTATTGTGCCCATTTCATAATGGGTTTTAACCTATGACTCAAAAGACCCAGTTGACATAAACAAGAGTCTATGACTACTCAGGATTGAGACTGATCTGCATATGATCATCTATCGGTGCTGTTTTAATTCTTGAGATAAATGGTATTTAAAAGAATTCAAAAATTGTGCCTTGGTCCTGTCCTATATAATCTTTTTATATACAGAGCCTCCACTTTAATATCCCCACATTAGTGACCCGGATTAAGGTCACTTCATTCTCAATGATAGCGGACCACCCCAGTAATATTTAATTTAAAGATTCCTAAACTTCAATTAATTTATTATGGGCGATATGATTTATAATCCATAACATCGATCCTCTCGTGTATAACTATTATACACTTACACTAACGTTATAATTATAATAATAAATCTAGGATTTTTTATGTTTCGCTCATACATTATGCACAAAATAGCTAAATATAATAAATACGATACTTTTATTAATTTCATAAAACATAAATACAAATTCATGCTTTACAGGGCACAATCCCTAACAGTTGTGACATCCATAAGATGTATGGAAAGCTATTGGATTCACTCAGGTTGAATTTTCATCATGTACATCTATTAATATTGTCAAGCTTACTCAAGTGTAGTGTTTCAATTTTTTTTGTGTAGTGCTTACTCTAGCCCAAAATACTCACATGAGTATAGTTTTATTTCTCACTATCTTATTTTAGACTCTTGAGTTATAGATTCAAGTGTCAATAGTCAAAATCCATGCCTTAGGTGATGACATTTTTTTTTGTGGAGTCATCAGATATTGATATCATGATAAATAATCATGTTGTCATTCATGTTAGTGAATATTAAAATGTTAATCTTTAGACTTTTCTTTTAATATGCATTGTTTTTGTTTTAGAGTTTAATTATAATTTATTTCTAGTTAATTATTTTACTAATTAATTGAGTTATAATATATTTTTATTTTCTGATATTTTAAGTTAGGATTGATGGATTGGGAATTTTTTTTTTTTTTTGAGATTGAGTGAGATGAATTTTACTTATTCTTCATTTACATGAGCTCTTTTAGGTATTTAGTTATCATTGATTAATTGGTTGTACATTCTTAGCTTGGATATCCATCATTGGAAAAATTGAAGAATATGGAGTCAAGTATTTAAATATTGACTTCTTTTATAGACCGAGAGATGTATTAGTTAAGAAAATATGTTATAGTTTGTTATGCATTCTCTTGAGAGTTTTCTTTTGATATGTATCCTAAGTTATGGAGAATGCTATGAGATACATAGGATGTAAAGAAAGCTATTGGTTTCGCCTAGGTTGAACTTTCTTTGTGTACATCTATTAATTTTGTTATGCTTACTCAAAAGTGATATTTAATATTTTAGCTTCAATAGAAACATACCCATGATTATGGTTTTTTTTTCTTACAATCTCATTTTAGATTTGAATTATATATTCATGAGTCAATAATCATGCCGTAGGTAATGCCATTTTTTTTTTGTGGAATTTAGATTCTTTGATATTGTGGTGACTAATCAAACCCTCATATGAATCAATTGAAATTACAATGATAATCTTGATACTTTTCTTTTGATATTCATATTTTTTATTTTCAAGCTTTATTATAATTTATTTCTAATTAATTATTTAACTAAGTAATTAAGTTGTAATAATTTATTAATTTTATGATATTTCTATGTAGGATAGTCGGATTGGGTGGTTGTTTTTTTGGGATTGAGCGAGATAAGTCTATATAAATTTTATAATATTTTTACTAATTCAATCTTGATTCTAGAATTCATACAGATAGTTAAATCTTAAAATACTAAAATAGTATACTAGTATTTTAAAAATTACTTATATCTCAATAATTATGCTACTAAAATAAGTATTCTCTGTATAATTTTAAAACACTAGTCATGTTGCATTATGTTACGGACAACTTTTAGGACCTAGGTGCAATGAAAGATGTAGATGTACATAGATGAACAGAAGTATGTCATATCATAAAAAACCTTTTAAAATTTAAAAATAAAAATTTTACGTCCATCAAATTTATTTATTGACATCACTAATTTTATTATTCACAAAATTAAATTAAATATATGAGTACCCAATACATAAATTCAATATTAAGTAAGATATTATTTAATTTAATAAATATGATTATATATATTTATTTTATATTTTATATTTTCTAAAGATATTCGAAATTCAGTCATATATGATAGAGTCATCATCAAAAAATAATTTATTACAAAATCCTAATATTTTATTATAAAATTTGTAGTTAGAATGAATATTATGGACATTGAACAATGAAACATGTGAAAGACATGTATTGTGAGTAGTTCATATGTCACACGTTAATCAAATCACTACATTTTATTTTGTAAAATCATGAATTATTCAATTTTTATCAAATTTAAATATTTTATATTAATTATATATGCCAACATAAGGATCTTACATAATTTATAGTTAGATACATTTTTATATACAATATACAGAATCATTCAGGGATTATCACATAGTTCGATCATCATGACAAATACTAGAGAACATATTAAAAAACTCATATCTAACTCAATAATAGATACTTTCCTTACTTTAGGTATAACTAATTTTGTCACTCACTGTCATCATTCACTCATAAATTATTGATAGACCAGTTAGTACACACTTCATAGATAATTATTTTCTATTTGCAGTTTTTTTTGTTCAAAGAGTAAAATATTGTAATAAATAATATATCCTCTCAAATTATTAGAAATGATATTATTCAACTTAGTTGATTATCTCTTGATTATGTCATACATATTCTTGATGAATCTGTTAATTTAACTTCAAAGTGTTATTTTTCAATTCAATGCAACTCAATTCTAAATTTATTTTTTCCCTAATTATAATTAATTGTAAGATTAAAAAAATTCTAGAAAAGACTCCATTTATGCTTCAACTAAGTGAATTTTATCTTATATCTTAAGGTATGATTTCCTTCTAGATACATGAGTATATATGATACTTTGCTTATGCATTCTCAACTTAGTCATACATCATTTGCCAATCTGCACATATTTTACCTTAGCCTAAAATTATTTTTACTATAAACTCAAAGATATATCAGTTAGGAAAACATAATTAAATTGATATCATTCTTGTTAGTCCGATATAAGTAAGGAACTATTCATTCAAATACATTCAGATCTATTAAAATCTAATAGGAATACGACTAAAAAAGAAGTTTTATATTTGATTATATATATTGTTTAATGTTAAATCACATATATTTTTATATTTCATATAATTCATAAAATAATAAAAAAAATAATTTGATAAAAATATATAAAAAATATAAAATTACAATTCATTAGAATATATATCAGGCAAATTCAATATATATTATATGGATTATAACATTATATACTAGACTTCATGTACTAATAAACATCACAAAAAATAATTGAAAGAAAAAAAAATTTGATTGAAACAACTCCAATATGCTTTTTTGGAAGGTTTGAAAGGGTTTTGGAAAATACATAATCTATCCAAGATCTCTCATCTAGATTTAACTAGTTGACACATGGTCTTAATATGTGTCTTTCTTGGATACTACAATATCCAAAAGGAGTAAATGTATTTTTCAATAGAAACTAGTATGATTTTCATGAGTATATACGTTATATTTTTCAAGCAAAGTCATTTTAAGGTAAGCTAGAGAAAAATAAAAATATAGAAGATATATCATGACTCATTACTTTTCCTTATATTTCAATAATTATACTTGAAACTCATACTAAAAAAATCACTCAACTGCTATAACTAAACTTTTTGGCTCACATTATAATTATACTTCTATTGAGTCATCATATATACCAAAAAGAGTATATGTATTTTTCAACAAAAACTAGTATGATTTTCATGAGTATATACGTTCTATCTTTCAAGCAAAGTCATTTTATGGTGAGCATGGGAAGAATAAAAATATAGAAGCTATATCATGACTCATTACTTTTCCTTATATTTCGATAATTTTACTTGAAATCCAAGCTAAAAAAAATCACTGAACTGCTATAATTGAACTTGTTGGCTCACATTATAATGCCACTTTTATTGAGTCATCATATATACCAACAAGTAGAAATAAAATTCACTATAAAGAGAGTAATGTTTCTCAAAATAGATAAACTATGTAGAGTTCTAAAGACATGATTGCTCACAAGTTTACTTTAGTTTAGGCTCATGATAAGCCATGGACTAAGAAACTAGATCACTTGAGCCTTAGAATCTATACTAGAAAGAAAGACATACACAACATTCTCATACCAAAGACAATCCTTCTAAAGAATCATATGAACTTGCAGTCAATAATTCTGGTCTTGACATTTTGATTGCTATATAAAAAGAATAAATGAATTATACTCAGCATTCAATATTACAAGTATGATCGTACATGTGTTTTTTTTTGTTCTTTTTTATTACTTCTTTTGCAAGAGCTAGGATACCTAAGTTTTATACAAAGACATTAGCTCACTCAGTATGATATCAGGTTATGTTGAAAGAAATAATTATCCTACTACAATGAGGTATAAAAGAAATAGCATGATCAATGAAAAAGACATATTAATTGAAAATAGATTTTCTATATAAAGAAACAATTAAAATGAAAAGATAAATTATTTTAAGATGAGATATATAACAATAAAATATACAAAGATATTAAATATTAACTATTATGATATTTTCTCTCAAAAAACTATGACTTTCAAACAAGTACTTATTTTATTGTCATCATCTCATAAATAAAAGATACATTTGCTAAACGTTAATAATATATTTTTTTACAGTAACCTTAAAAATGTGTATATGAAATACCCACTTATTTTTTAACAATACAATCATACACAATTAACAATTTATGACGATTATCATTTGGGATTAAATAATCATCAAGAGTTTGATTTATGAAATTTTCACAAGCAATCACCTCTGATTAATTTACCATAGTATCATATAGTTTTTTTTTGTTCTTTCATATGAATTTAAGGTGTCAAGTTGGTCGAGCAGCCTAGGCAAAACACAAGGCATGGCCCAATTCAATAATGCCAGCCCAGCACAACACAATCAAAATCATACATTGACCTTGGTCATGTTGGTCGAGGCATAGCAGCTCGTGCATTGTTGGTCGAACAACCCAAAATTTGGTGGCTCGGCCATGCTACTATGCCATGTTGGGCAAAGCATGAAATGGCTAGCCGTGCAATGTCGTGTCATGCTAGAGAGATGAGAATTTTGGTTAGCCAGGCACGACGAGATGGCACACCCTAATGAATGGGTAATGCCAAGTCTACTCAAACCTAGGATGGCACATACCTTGGCTATTTGCCAGGGACAAGGTGACCAGAGCCAATAGAAGTCAAGCAATAAAGAATCCATAAGGGGCACACAATATGTTAGATAATATTTCATAAATCCAACCATCAATTTTTTTGTTTGATTTATGCTTGTTAATATGTATCTTTATTTTATTTACTTCTTCCACATTAACCCTATAATCCATACAGGCAAAATAATATTAAAAAAATTGAATAAATGATCAATATTTTTAATACTTAATTTCTATCTTAATATTTAATACACTAAAATTATACTGTAAATATGATGCTAATATTTCATATGCACCTAAATACAAAACAAATAATTAGAGTATGTACATACAAACACATATTCATCATATCATAAAAAATCATTAAGAATTTCAAAAATAAAATTTATAACTCCTAGTTTGAATCATCAATAATAAATTATTCACTCTTACTATTAACATAGTTGGATATCACATGTTATTAGTCATCACATGACTCAAGTATCAGATATGTATAATTTCAATGAATTCCTATGTTCATTTAAAACTTTAACTTATTTAGGCTTATTGACAAATATAAAGTATGGAACTAATGTTATCTATTAGGTATAGTAAAATAGTTTAGTAAATTTCTTATATTTTTTAATATTAGGAAAACAACTTTTATTTCTACTTATACTATTAGGTTAATTATATGATAAATGCACTTAACATAAAAAATATCAACTAAGAAATTATCTATAATTATATTTACAAACATGTTAATAGAAATACTTTTATTCCAAGCATTATCAATAGGAAGAACGATCTCAAAAAAAATATAAATAATTATATTTGATTTCTACTTAAAATCTAATAGTGAAGAATTAGACATACAAATGATATAACATCATGACTAGTCAAAATATTGAATATCAAGGACAACACTTTATTATGTTTCCTATGTTTATTAATTATTGATTTTTTTTAATTTGAAATATTTGATTATGTAATTCTTACTTATTGATTTAAGAATTCTATGATCAGTATACTACAAATAAATATGCATAATATTGACTACTTTATGAGCCTCCAAAAATTTAATTGACTAACTCACGATAATAATTAATTTTGTCTTGTCATTTTTCACAAACTAATTTTGATTAATAAAGGGGGTTGATGAGTGACCTAGTGGACTTGTGACCTACGAGGCATGGGGGTTGGCTGTATCCAAAGGAATGTGGGGAACACCATATGGCTGTTGTATGGCTGGCTATGGCTGTAAGAGCACACCACTAACCACTAACCACAATGGCACAACCCAGCACTTGCTTTTATTTTTAAGTTAAACATTGAATAAAAAAACTTTAAATATAAAATTTAATTGAACTATTCTATAATTCAATGTAAATTAAAATGAATAAAATTACTAAAAATATATATTTATTTTGTTTTGAAACATCATGGCATAAGTATCATATGATAAATAAATACAAAATATATTTAAAAAAATTAAAATAAAAAAAGAAATACCTCTTCAAAATAAATACACATAACACATTACGCATAAGATGTGACAAATATGGTATTTAGTATATGTGAGTAGCTTGGTCTAAATCATCATATCTAATTCTAATGCTAGTGCTGCCTCAATATCCTTTATGTTGTTGGGTCAATCATTATCCACACTCTATTATAAATACTTAACTTTTAATATTCATAGTCCTTTAAGCATAAAAATTTTCTATGATATCTGATCGATGTCTGAATCTTCTATTTGAAATAACATTCAATCCCACGAAAAGTAAACTCAAATATAATGTTAAATCTCGAATGAACTAGTAGTTCACATATCATATTAGATTGTAGAAGATAGATAAATTCGTATAATTTTTATCAATTCACTATATCAAAATTTTTAATATTATCATATAATTGAATGGAGGAGAAATTAATATTTAAGTATTATGATAGATCATTAGTATTCCATGAACCACTTCGATGTTTTCCTTTATTAACAGATTAAATAATACAGCATCTCTAAATATTGTATTCTTATCTTTACTGAAAGATTTACGATAACTATCATACATAATATGATAATATGTAAACATGTTAGTTAATTTTTAATAAATCAAATCTTTAGACTCTTCTACTTAGTTCTTACAAGTGAATATTTAATATATTTTTTATATTTTTTATATTTTTTATATTTTTTATATTTTATATATTTTTTATATTTTTTATATTTCTCACCTAAATCTTAACATCCATATTAATAGCCAAGTAATAAAAAGAAGAAATATAAAAATAATATTTTAAATATTTAATTTTGATCTCAATAATTATAACACTAAAATTAAGATATCCTTTATACATGTTAAATATACTACTAATATTGCATATATATCAAAATACAATGCATGTAATGAGAATATACATAAACAAATACCAATTTATTTTATCATAAAAAATCTTCAAGAATTTCAAAAATAAAATGTCTCATAATTTGAATTATTAATAATAAATTTGTCACTCTTACTATATACATATTAAATATCACATAATGGTAGGCAATACATCACTCTAGCATCAAGTAAGTAAAATTTTAATAATGTCTAATAGCCGTTTAGAATTTTTTTTATTGTATGCCCATTGACAGGCATATAGTATAAAACTCAAGTTGTTTGCTAGGTATCCTAAGTTATTTAATTAAATTTTTTATATTTTTTAATGCATGAAAAAACAATTTTTAATTTTGAGTATATTATTAAATTAATTACATGGCACATACCTATCATAAAAAATATTAACTAAAAACTTGTCCCTAAAGATTATTATCAGACACTCATATATATAATGGAATCATCATAAAAATATAGAATTTCAAAAAATCCTAAAATTTTTTTATTTACAATTTAAAATTTGCATAATGACCGGTGAGATACATGAATAATGTTTTCGTGATTAGTCTAGATGTCAAACATCACATATACCATTTTATTATGTTTCCTAAGTTCATTAATTAATAATTATTTTTTAATTTAAAATATTGTATTGGGTTATTCCTACTTATTAAACTAGAAATTCTATAATAAATAGGCTATAAATAAGTCTACATAATATTCAATACTCTAGGATCCTTTAAAAATTTAATCAAAATATCCATAATAGTAATCAAGTTATCCATATCTTTCATCTCAAGCTCATTACAATAAATGAAAGAGGTCAATAAATTTGAAGTTACTCAACTTCAAAGGCACGCCACTATTTATTAATCTAGATTTTAATTAAAATAACCTTTTTTAAAAAGTATCTAGGAACACTTTAGTTTAGTTGAAGTATCTTAATTATTTTAATCAAATATATGTTCTCTCTATACTATCACATTCAACATAGGAGTGTCAGCACATGATATTTAATAAATTTCATAAATATGAAAAATATGCAAACAAATGAAAAGTATATTCCAAAACATTAACTTTTTAATATTCAATATATCACAACTAAATTATAGTTTTACCCTTTTATAAAATTGTATAAATATATAACATTGAAATATTTATTTAAAAACTAACCTTGCATATATAATATAATTATTAGCAAAGATGATAAAATATTTCAAATTATCATATATGTTATATGATCTCAAAATATCAAAATAAATTAGATAAAATTAACCTCTCATAATTCTATTATGATATACCAATTAGTAAACTCTAGTATATTTTTATAGCTAACACATCTCTCAATCAATAATAAAAAATCACTCTTAATGTTTAACTCCAAAATCTATAGCTTTTCTATTGATGGATATCCAAGATGATACTATACAATCACTTGATCAATGATGACAATTAAATACTTATAACTCATGTGGGTTAAAAAAATAAGAAAAATACATCTCACTCAATCTCAAAAAAAAAATACATTTACCTAGTCTGATAATCCTATACAAAAATATCATAAATTAAAAAATAGTATAGCTTAATTACTTAGCAAAATAATAAACTATAAATAAATTATATAAAACTCCAAAACAAATATAATGCATATAAAAAGAAAAATATCAAGATTAACATTGTAATATCAATTGACTCATATGACAATGTAGTTAGTCACCACAATATCAAAGAATCTATACTCCACAAAAAAGTATAATCACCTATGACAAGAGTATTTACTCCTAAATCTATAATTCAAATCTAAAATGAGATAGTAAAAACAAACCATAATCATGGGATTGTCTCGACTAGAGCTAACACTTTTAAGAAAAAAGTTTTGAAATGCCACTTTTGAATAAGCATAAGATCATTAATAGATGTACATGAAAAAATTTCAACATGAGTAATAAATCCAATAGCTTTCTATAAATCCTATGGATCTCACAACATACTCCACAACTTAGGATGCATAGAAAATGAAAAGTATCATGAGAATGCATAGTAAACTCTAATATATTTTATTAACTAACATATGTCTCAATCAATAATAAAAGTTACTCTCTTAATGCCTGACTACAAAATCTTTAGCTTATCTAGTGATGTATATCCAAGCTAAGAGCATATAATCAAATGACAAATGATAATTAAATACGTAATAAAACTCATGTATGTAAAAATAAATAAATTACAAGATATCTCCCTCAATCCCAAAAAAAAAAGACATCCACACCTAGTCCGACAATCCTACATAGAAATATCATAAATTTAATAAATTATTACCACTTAATTACTTAGTTAAATAATTAATTAGAAATAAATTATAATAAATCTCAAAAATAAAAAAAAAATGCATATCAAACGAAAAGTATCAAGTTTATAATTGTAATATCAATTGATTCATATGAGGGTATGATTAGTCACCACAATATCAAAGAATCTAAAGTCCACACAAAAAAATTGGCATTAGCTACAACATGATTATTGACTCATGAATATATAATTCAAATCTAAATTGAGATAGAAAAAAAACCATAATCATGGGTGTGTTTCTATTGAAGCTAGCACTGTTAAGAAAAAAAATATAAAATATCACTTTTGAGTAAGCATAACAAGATTAATAGATATACACAAAGAAAGTTCAACCTAGGTGGAAACAATAGCTTTCTATACATCCTATGTATCTCAAAGCATTCTTCATAACTTAGGATACATATCAAAAGAAAAGTCTCAAGAGAATGCATAATACTCAAAAATATTTTCTTAACTAATACATTTCTCGGTATAAAAGAAGTCAATATTTAAATACTTGACTCCATAATCTTCAACTTTTCCAATGATGGATATCCAAGCTAAGAATTTATGACCAATTAATCAATGATAACTAAATGCCTAAAAGCGCTCATGTAAATGAAGAAAAATAAGTACAATTCATCTCCCTCAATCTCAAAAAAAAAATCTTCTCAATCGATCAATCCTACCTAAAAATATCAGAAAATAAAAATATATTATAACTCAATTAATTAGTATAATAATTAACTAGAAATAAATTATAATTAAACTCTAAAACAAAAACAATGCATATCAAAAGAAAAATCTAAAGATTAACATTGTAATATTCAATAACATGAGTGACAACATAATTATTTACCATGATATCAATATCTGATGACTCCATAAAAAAAATGTCATCACCTAAGGCATGGGTAGACTATTGACACTTGAATCTATAACTCAAGAGTCTAAAATAAGATAGTGAGAAAAAAAAATAATCATGGGTGTATCTTGACTAGAGTTAGCACTATGCAAAAAAAATTGAAATACCACTCTTGAGTAAGTATGACAAGATTAATAGATGTAAATGAAGAAAATTCAACCTGAGTGAATACATTTAGCTTTCCATACTATTTATATTGATCTCACAACATTCTACATAACTCATGATGCATATCAAAAAAATCTCAAGAAACACATATCAAAAAAAGTCTTAAGAATAACATTGTCATTTCCTCAGACTCCTGTGATGATATTATTAGCTATCATAATATCACAAATTCTATTCTACAAAAAAATGTGTTCGCCTAAAACAAAAATATTGACTCATGAAACTATAACTCTAGAATATATAATGAGATAGTGATAAAAAACCATAGTCAATGGAGTGTCTCGGGTGGAACTAGTAACACTTAAGATAAAATACCTGAAATACCCTTTATGCAGAGCATAACATGACTAGTAATTGTATAGCAAAAAAAATACAACCTTAGTGGATCAAGTAGATTCTAGTACATCCTCTAGATCTCACAACTTTCGTCATAACTCAGTGCAGCATTGTGCAGCATCCAACATCTCACCATATATATATAGATATATATATATATGTATGTATGTATGTATTTATGTATGTATGTATACATATATATACACACTATTTTCAAGATATTTATGTGGATACACACACACACACACACACACACATACATACAAATGTATAGAAATGTTTATGCATGTGTGTGTGTGTGTGTATATATATATATATATATATATATATATATATATATATATGTAGAGTAGTCTATATGCACATATATATCTATTCATATATATGTATATACATATATTTACAAGGAAACATTGAGAAATGTGTATATATATATATATATATATATAAGTATGGCTGTATGTATGCATTTACATTTATTTACATAAATCAACTATAATACTAAAATACATTTAAATATCAGCATTAATTTTGAGAAGATAAACACATACATGCACAAACACATACACATTTTTTTGACATACCATAAATTATTCTTGGCATCAAAAAATTATGTTTTTAGGTCTTAAATTCATGAGAATAGGGGCAATGAGGTTTATCAATGAAAGATAACATGGGGGAAGGAGCAAAATGGGGGTAGAATGGGGTTTATAGGGAAAAATATGGAAGAGATAGAAGTGGGCAGACAAGAACGGAGGCATCGGTGATGGGGGAGATGGCAGAGAAGGAAAGATACAAGAAGGGGTTGATGGTGAAGGGAGAGATGGAATGATGACATGGTGAAAGAGAAAAAGGTGGAATGGGGAAGAATGAAGAAAATGGGAATTGGGCATACATTTTTTTTTTGTTTTTTTGTAATGTGCGGAATGACTTAGGGGCATAATGGTATTGATTATTTTGTGTGTGCCTTCAATTAATTTGTTAAGAGTTTAGTGCACATATTTTTAATTATCAAAATTTGCTTTCAAATTTTTATAAATACTTTCATTGTGGTGCCCTAAACACAAATATCCGTAAAAAAATGAGTGAGATTAGGTTGGATAAAAACCGAAAAAAAGAATGGAAAATTATGTTTAGGGATCAAAATAATAAAATGTATATTTTGGTCTTGTGTTCAAAAAATATATAAAAAAAAATAACCAAAACTTAAAATATTTATGTTTTGGGCTTAAAAAAAATCATATTGTGCATAACTTAAAATATGTTTTAGTTATGCATACCATGATTTATTCATAATTAATATTGGTGCTAAAATTTATATTTATTTTATGCATAACTATAACATATTTATTTTTATGCATAACTAGTGTTATGCATTACACCAAAATTCATAACTCATTATGCAAAACGTAATACATAACATAATGCATAACTTCTTTATGCATATCATTATGTGTTTATAAATGAGTTATACATAATGTGTTTGTACATAATGTTATGTGTTTATGCATAAAGTTATGCACAAAGGGTTAATAAGGTTATGCATACACGAGTTTATGGATAATATGAGTGAATGCAAAACATTAAATTTAAATGTATGATGTAGATATATGAGAAGGGTATGTGTATTAGCGATTTTTTAAACCCAAAACATAAATATTTTACATTTTTGGATATTTTTTTTAATAATATTTTGATGAGGCCCAAATAAATATTATTGTTTCGGACCCCTTAAACATAATTTTCCCAAAATGGGAAAAACGAAGTGTTATATGTTTGGTTTGTTTGTTTTTCTTTTATTTTTTGGATTGTTTTAAATTTTAAATGAGAATGAGTAGTCTTATTTAAATGGTATGTATATCAATAAAAAAATTGTCAGTTTTTGGCTTATAAAAGATGTGTATGCATATAAAAATGAATAACAAAAACTTATGCTAAAACAAAAATTAAATTAGAAGGCTCATGCACCGTGCGAAAAAGTCATGTGTGATGACTATTTGTGAAAATTGGAGTCATCCCATTTGGGTTTTTTCCAAATTAAGATTTTATCCAGTGAAAATGCTTATGGTGTGTTTGTGAAACATGGGATAATTCTCATGTTGTGTATTCTTGAATAGTGTTTGGCACGTGAGTATTTTCATGACATGAACACAAAATATACCATGAATCTTCATGTTATTCATGAAGAGTGTGAACATTGTGTGTGGGTGCGTATTGTGAATAGTGTGGGCACATGAACAAACAAAGTGTGTGCATTTTTGTTTAAGTGTTGTGTGAAAATTGAAAATGAGAATCTTTGGATTCCCATTTTCGTGCATGCTTGTGTATATAAAAATGGGAATTGCTCCCATTTTTAATTTACATAGTACTTTGGTCTCTATTCATTACTCTACTGAATATTTATTAAATATTATAGAACTTATTCTAAGTTTTATTAATTTTTAAGAAATATAGTTTACTCTCATTTTCTATATATATATATATATATATATATGTTTATTAGAGTATTGGATTCATGCGAAGATTGTGTCTAGGCCCTGTAGAGTTCATCTGATTTTTTGAAGAAATTGTGATTGTGTTGGGCTCATGCTATGTTCGTGTTATTCTTTTGATGTGCTCATACTGTGCTGGTACTATGCTCATGTTGTGATAGAAGTACTTGAATTTCTTTTGAAATATTGTATCTAGAATTGAAAACAAAATTTTATAAGTATTTTGAATATTTTTATATTTCATATGACTTGTAATATTTTGGACATTGGGATTTTGTGTGTATATAAATATTCTACTAATTTTGGGAATAGAATATTTATCATGATTATGTATTATTTGTGGTAGTTTATTTTTATAAGCAAAGAATCATACATATATATATTTCAGATAGTTTGAAATATATTTATTTACGTAATTTGATAGAAAATTTTAATAACCCAAAAAGTTGTCTTTCTATTGTATACTTTTTTGGGTAAATTTTTTTAACAAAAATTAAATACTTTAAGAAGATAAAAAATGTCAAGTTAACTTAATAGGTAGACCAAAAATTTATTCCATAAATATTTTTAGTTTTTAGGCAGTATCTAAGTTTGCCCCAATAGTGGTATCAGAGAGAAGATTTTTGTTGGTAGTTTTGGTTTTTTTCATTTTTCAGAATTTGGATTGTTTTTTCAAATGGAAGAAGAAAATAATTTGCTTGGTATGATTAGATTAGAACCTACAAACTATTTAACCTAGAAAATAAAAATGATAAATTTTCTAATGATGATGGATCTACTTGAACTGTCTCGCGGTGATCCAAAGCATGAAAGTATAAATGATGTCATGTGAAAAAAGTTATACTATAAAACCTCTATCATAATCAGATGATTAATTGTAAAGATAATTTTCCATTACATCTCGGTTATTTTAAATGCTGATGAGATATGAAAAAAGTTAGAATCGATACATAAGAAAAATATACTGAAGAATAAAACCCTAATCATCTGGCGATTGGTTGAGATGCAATATCAGGATAAAACTTATATGATTGCTTATTTAAGTCTTTTTCAATCATTAATCAATTATTAATCAATTAACTAGTATCTATGAAAATAATACAAGATGATAGGGTTCAACATCTCTACTTCTTAGCTTTCTTTTAGAGAGTTTGGAAATGCTCATAATCTTTTTAAGTACATTGGCTCAAAATAATATACTTACCATAATGATCATAATTGAAAGTTTGGTAAGGTTGAGAGACATAATGGAAAATTGACTTCTCTAGACATTAACATATTTGGGGAATTTATCATGAGAATGTATATCAAGGTCAAAACCCACACTCGAGGAAGGAAGGGAGAGTTCTCTCAAAGGAAAGTTCATAGATAAATGTTACTACTGTAATCAAGTAGGACATTTTAAAGAAACTATTCAAAGTGGAAGAAACTACAAGATGAGCATTAGATGATAGATATTTTTAGAATGATGCATAGAAATTTTATTAAAGATTGTGACATTGTACTTTTTGGCAATGGTATACTAAATGATAAAATTAATTTGGAAAGTGACTAGGTAGCTAATACAACTGCAACCTTACACATCACACCAAACCCAAACTTATTTTTGACTTTTTATCCAAGGACTATGGAATAGTTAGGATAGGTGATAGAAAAGCCTCAACCATATTTGGTATCAATGATGTTTGTCTGGAGACAAATATAAGATACCAACAATTACATAGGGATATCCGAATCTGATATATCCAGAAGATTTTGATGAACTCGCTATCCATAAAAATGTTGGATAACATGGCTCATTTGGCCAAATTCAAAAAAGAATTATTGGAACTTATATAAAGGAATATTGACTATAGCAACTGGTTGAATGGTAAATTCCATATATATTACTTCAACTAGGGCTAGCTTGAATCAAATAAATGTTTGGCGGGAAAATACTAGACTTGACTCTTAGCCATAGAAAGTTAGTATGGATAATATACTTTCCACATGAAAGTAGTTCACACCCACTATATAATAGCCATTTAATGATGGTAGGATAGTTGGCACTACTAGAGAAAATGATACTACTATAAAATTTTTTTAGAGGAGATTGATAGCGGTCAATCTAGATTTCTCATGTGTGCATTTCGAGACGAACAAAAATATCGAAGGAATCACTAATAACATGACTTTTACTTCAACCACTTATAGGGATCACACTAATCAAAGGGACTCTTATGAGTTGAAAAAATTATTTTTACTTAAGCATTTCTATGTGATCAATTGGATCAAGTGGGAGTTGATGGCTCGGAAAGAAAAGTTAAGTTCTCATGATATTGTAATTTCTATTAAACTTTTTCTTGTATGGGGAATGAGAAATGGTTTAATAACCTAAAATTTTTTTGGTGATTTATATTCACTAAGCCAAAACCAAGAACATGTCTATGATTACCAAAATATGCTAGAGGGGAATATTGTTAGATTTACCCAGTTTTGGGCAAACCGAGTTATTATTTGTTTTGTTTGTTTGTTTTTTTTTATTTTTGGGTTTTTTTATTTTTAAATGGGAGTGTGTGCTCACATTTAAAAGGTATGTGTATCAATAAAAAAAAGGTTAGTTTTGGGTTATAAAAGATGTGTGCATATAGAAATGAATGACAAAAACTTATGCTAAAACAAAAAGAAAATGAGGATGCTCTCGCACCAAACAAAAAAGTCACGTGTGGTGACTATTTGTGAAAATGGAAATCATCCTATTTGTGTTTTTTGCAAAGTGGGACTTTATTCTTAAAATGTCTATGGTGTGTACATGAAACATGGAATAATTTTTATGTTGCATGGTAGTGAATAGTGTTCTGTGCTTGAGTATTATTGTGGCGTGAACAAAAGAAACATTTTGCATCTTTGTGTTTTTTGTGAAGAGTGTGAACAATGTGTGGGCGTGTGTATTATGAATAGTGTGTGCACGTGAACAAACTGAGAGTGTGAATTTTTGTTTAAGTGTTGTGTGTGAAAATTGAAACAAGAATACTTGGATTCTCATTTTCATTCTTGCTTGTGTTAATAAAAATAAGAATTATTGTCATTTTTGATTTACATATTACTCTGGACTCCGGTAATTACTCTATTGGACATTTTTTAAATATTTTAGAACTTATTCTAAGTTTTAGTAATATTTAAAAAATGTAGTTTACTCTCATTTTCTATTTATGTTTATAAGGTTGCTAGAATCATGTGAAGTTTGTGTCTAGTCCCTGTGGAGTTCTTTCAGTGTTTTGAAGAAATTGTGATCATGCTGCGTTCATGCTATATTTGTGCTATGTTCGTGTTGTGCTTATGTTATGCTCTTGATGTGATAGTAATCTCAAATTTCTTCTAAACTACTAGGTATAGAATTGAAAACATAATTCTACATGTGTTTTCAAATACTTTTATACTTAGTATGATTTGTAATAATTTGGACATTGTAACTTTGTATGTGTATAAAATATTTTGGTAATTTTGGGGGTAAAATATTTTTTATGATTTTGTATTACTTGTGGTAGTTTATTTTTATAAGTAGAGAAGCATATATATATATATATATATATATATATATATATTGGAAAATTTGAAATATATTTATTTACATAGTTCGATTGAAAATTTTGATAACTCAAAAAGTTTTTTCACTGTGTACTTTTCGGTAAATTTTTCTAACAAAAATTAAACAGTTTAAAGATCAAAGTCAAATTAACCTAACAGTCAGACCAATAATTTGTTCCGTAACTATTCTTAATTTTAAGACAATATTTCAATCGACCCTGAACACTATTGTTATGCATAACGTGTTTATACATAAGCATATCATGAGTTATGCATAACACGAATTATGCATAAAGTTATGCATAACATTTAACACTAATATGCATAACTTGTTATGCAAAATGTAATGCATAACGCAATGAATAACGTCTTTATGCATATCATTATGTGTTTATACATGAGGTATGCATAACATGTTTTTACATAAAGTTATATGTTTATGCATAACATTATGCATAAAGGGTTCATTAGGTCATGCATAAACGAGTTTATAGAAATATGAGTTTATGCCTAATGTTAAATTACATGGACTACATGGATAGATTAAAAGGGTATATTTATTGTGTATTGATAATTTTTTAAGCCCAAAACATAAATATTTTTCATTTTGGGTATTTTTAATTATAATTTTTGAAATGAGGACCAAAATATAAATATTATTGTCTTGGACCCTCTAAACTTAATTTTCCAAAAAAAAAAACTTTATTTTTTTAAAAAAATACACTAATTCAAAAATAATTAAGATTTTGTGTCCTAAAATGCATCAACCCAATTTTGTCCCTCGAATATTTAAGAAAACAAAATTAGTTTTCCAATTTGAAATCAGTGTCTAATATTTAAAAATCAGTTTTCGAATTTAGAAACTATTTTTTTTGTTTACACAATATCTATTAAAATGAGTTTGTCATGTTTGAGGTTCGAACATATGTTAGTCACCATACAAAACAATCCTTAACCATCCGAACACATGCATCAAAATAATTTGATGTGGTATAAATAAATTATACAATAATATGCATTAATATAATTAAATATTAATATATTTAAACACATAAACATATATACAAATATATAATAATAAAATATTTATATGTGTGTGTGTGTGTGTATGTATATGTATATGTGTGTGTGTGTGTATGTATATGTGTATATATATAGATATATATTTTTATATATTCATGTAGGTTTATATATATATGTGCTTATATATCGACATATATTTATATAATTATATGTGTGTGTGTGTGTGTAATACTATATATACACACATGTTTATATATCTATATATTTTTACACACACACACACATATATATATATATATACATATATACATACATATTTATGTGTATGTGTGTGTGTGTATTTATATTTATATATATACACTACAAGAAAAGAAGCAATTATAAATATAAATTATAAATGCTCAATTCTGTTTCTAAAACTAGGAACAGAATTAAAACATATTAGAAATTGAAATGACAAGTTATGACAAAATTAGAAACACAAAAAAATCCATTACTAATTAGCAATGGATTGTTATATCCTTTTTAATTCAGTCACTAATTATGATACGTCGTGGTGAGCAGATATGCTTGTGTGGTATTTAGTGATGGAAATTTATATATCTATGTTTTTTTTAATGGAATATTTAATTACTAATCCAATTCTACATTTAGCGATGGTAATAAATACAGTCGCTAAATGAGAAATATCATACACATTCGTCTGTATTTCATTTTAAAATATTAATCGACGGAATATTATTCCGTCGCTAATTTAGAACTAGAAAAAAAATTCATCACTAAATTATGATAATTAATTTATCGAAAAATACTTCAAAACTTAAAAAAAAGTTAGGGTTTGAGAGATTTAAATTTCGATTCCAAGGTCGTCCGATTTGTTTTTGGAATTCATTTCCTCCAATTATTGATCGTCTCGCTAATCATTCATAATTGAAGTATCAAATTATTTCTTTCAATTTAGCCCATATATATTGTATATGGGAATAGCACCTTTTAAGCTTTTTATTGTTACCTAAAGTATTTTTTTCAAGTTTAACATTCTTATTTGGTTCTCTCTTCTTATTTTGTTGAATTAATCTCATTCTAATTGATAAATTATATATTTTAATTTTTTTTTCACATACTAGATTTTGTTATATTTTTATGTTATATAATTGAGGTATGCAATTTTTGTGCATCTTATTATTTACCTATTGTTTTAAACATGCTAATTAATTTGGACTTTGTTTGCTTACTATGATTAGTTGAAATGTAATAATTTTTAAAAGAACAACTTATATCAATGGTGCACCTTTAACAATGAATAATTTATAAATAATTAAACAAATACTAAAAGTTTATTTATAATAATAATGATTAACATAAAAATTTTTGAGGGTATGTAATTGGAAGGTTGAAAGATAACGAATAATTGAACAACTAAAAAAAATTAAAAGATCATTTCAAATTTTATCATAAGTACAAACTATTTATTCTTGAGGTACAAGCCGAACAAGTGTGTTATACCACCTATCCAACCACAAGAAAAAATCCATATGGTTAACTAGTGGGCAATATGTAAAATAAAACAAAGATCAACTGTTGAAGTTATTAAAAACAATTTTATTTTCACTCCATTGTGTGTAATTGCATTTCTAGTGAATAATGTGAAACTTCATCCAAACTTACGTTGTACAAATGATTGGCTTCAAATATTGTTTGGTAAGGTGGAAACTATTTGGACATTGATGATGACTATGTTAAAATAGATAATGAAGAAAAATTAATTGCAAAATCAGATGACGATTAACATATATATATAATAATATAAAGTTGATTTGTTAGAAATTTCTGATGATGACTAGAAATTTTTTGACTATCTTGTTATGTTGTCTTGATTATTTTGTAATTGTTACAATTTGGATATTAAATAAATATTTTTATCATCTTTTTTGAATGTCATTGTGTTTATCATTATATTTTCTTATTATGATACTTTCATAATGTGTTTGTATTACCTCTATATATTTTTATATTTATATAACTTGATTTAAGTATGAGAGATAACTATTCAAGTGGCCAAGGATCGAAATATATGGGCAGGGATAGAGGAAGTCAACTAAGAACTCATGGAGGAGGAAATCTACATATATTTAGGGATGAAAATCCTACAAATATTTATCTGCATTCTCCTTAACATATGGATGATACGTTGACATCACCTCATCATGACAAACATAGATTGACTGCCACTGATATTTCATCTTTATCACATTTTATACTGGAAGGTATTGATAGTAGCTCCGTATCACCTATCCTAGGAGACCTATGCATTGGCACTATAGCTTCAACACTAGTAGAATATTTACAATCCATAATTTACATGATAATTTATGAAACAATATTCATTCGACTTACAATTGATAATAATAGTACGTAGTTTTTTTACATTTACTATATGCATGCATTATCATAATTAATATTTCTGTTTAAAAAAATGCAAAATAAAATGTAAATGAAATTCTACGTAAATTATAATGTTTGAAATATGGCAATTAAAATTAATAACAAAGTATGAATGTATGATATTGCTACTTATTGAACATTATCATTTAAAATTAATATAATATTTGTATTACAAAGTTTTGGATAATAAATATAAATGAAGTAAATATTAACTTAGTAGCAAAAAAATTAGTGTATTTTATTTATATGTATATATACGTGCTAATGTTAAATTACTTACAAGTTTATTTCTTCTACTTCTCGTATAATTAATAAGATATTTAAGGAGAAACTAGTTGCGGAGGATATAATATAGAGCAAAGTGCTCCCAACTATGAAAGAATTTTATTGTGAAGAATTTGAGGTATGATTTTCATGAATTTATTTGTTTTTCAATTTGGTCTACTATGATTTACTTTTAAAATAAATGCATTACAATGTATTATTATTTTATTTAGATTTTGCTAAAAAAATACAAATAGAATAATGCTTTTGTGGTCTCAATGAAGGATACTTGGAAATATATGGTAAGTGTGAGATACAATGGCAAACTTGAAAAATATTAAAAAAAGTATTGTAAAAATGAAAAGCCTAATAATATCCCACTTAATGTTTGAAATAAGTGGTGGGAATACTAGAATTGTGAGGAATTCAAGATATTGTCCTAGATGGAGGTTAAAAGGCAACATACCAATATTCAGTAGATTTGGAAATATTATCTTTAATATTTTGTTATTATTTAAATATTTAGAATGAAAATGATAATGTATGTGTGAAAATGTATTATGTACATTAATAGTAACTATTATTTATTTTTAGGGGGCTGAGTTGGGACTTCCACCAACTCTAATTGAAGTATAAAAGCATATGCACAAGAAGAATGATGAATCATTTGTGAACAAGTGGTCAAAATTAAAATGATATTAATGAGAGTTTCTCAAGTTATACTTGTAGTGTCATATGTAAATTATAATTAATAAAAGAAAACAATATAAAAATATTGATTTTTTGGCATTCACTATAAATAATATGCAAACTTAAGTAAATTTTTTTACCATAACTGATGAGTAATTATATATGGACTCATTGAATGTAATGACTAACTTTGTTTTATTGCTATATTGTGCATAGGAAATTATCTATCCTCCAACAATCAATTTCATTAACGTCAAGACTTTACATGCCTTTTAAAATATTGAATTTTACTTGTTTTTTACCTATACAAAGAGTGAAATCTCTCTTATTGACATCAATAAGGGTTTGTTAATTATCTAAAAATGGATATCTCACTATTAATAGACACTACTACAAATTTAGAGAATACCGACCAAATTACCGACCTAAAAATTTGGTCGGGAATTGCTGTCCACATCACGACCATTTATTGATTAAAAAATGGTCTCGAAAAACAAATTTCTGACAAAGACCGACCATAATTATCGACTAAATATTTTTGGTCAAAAATCAGTCTGTATAGTGGTTATCCAATATATTACCGACCATTTAACGACCAAAAATATATTATCATTAAAATTGGTTGGTACAATGGATTTTCAAATTTTTATAACTTCATACTTACCGACCATTTACCGACCATATATATAGGTCACTAATTACTAACAAATTCACGACCAATTAGGAGATCCAAATTGGCGCATTGGAAAAAAATACTTCCGACCAAATTTCCGACCAAATTTCCGACCAACTACCGACCATATATTACCGACCAAATTATTTTTTAGTTGAGAATTAGTTTGTAAATTAGGAAGGAAATAGCGAAAAACATTCCTGAAAGATTATCGACCATTTAACGACAAAAAAAATATTATTATTAAAAATGGTCGGTAAAGTGGTTATTCAATATATTTATAACATCGTAATTACTAACCAAACTTCCGACTGTATATAAAGGTTGGTAATTACTGACCATTTAATGACCAAATACCGACCAAATATTTTTGGTCAGAAATTGGTGAGAAAATTAGGATGAAAATAGTGAATAGAAAATGCCAACAAATTACTCACCATTTTATGATCAAAAATATATTACCATTAAAATTGGTCGGTAGAGTAGACTTCCAAATAGTTATACATTTTTTCTCACTGACCGTTTACCGACCATAATTTTGGTCGGTAATTCATTGTTTTAATTTTTTGATTTGAAAATCATTTGCTAAGTAATTAAAACCTAAATTCATCGAAACTCATTCATTTTTTCGAATTAGAGGCGACTGTAAGCACGAAATCGATAAAATTTGATCTTTCTTCTGAATCCAAGTAAGTTTTTCTTTATTCTTCTCCTTCAAAATACTTATACATATCTCCATCTCTCTGAATTATATATAGACAATCGGATTTTCATTTTTTCAATATTATCGAGTATTAGGTTTTTTTATTTCTCCTCCAAATTTCTTAATTTTTTCTTCAATTTCATTTAACCTAATATTATTTTGACTCGACACAATTAATTAAATTATAATTTTTCATGTTTAATATTTGTTCTTCTACTGTTTAGATTTTTAGGGTTTTAGTGATTTTGATTTCAATTACAGAATTTTTGCATCCGAATAATCATAATGTTAATGGTTTATATTTATATAATCGTATGACATTATGTATAAATGTCTATACTATAATATATATAATGATTAATGTTAAATCAAACTTTTATATAATGTTAATCTTAAATGTATATAATAGTATATATATACTCTTATACATTTATATAAGCATATAATATTATGTATAAATGTCTATACTTTAATATATATATATGTATTACATTATAAATACACATTGATATGTTTATATAAACATATAATGTTATATATAAATATTTATACTTAGGTATTAATGTTTATAAATATCTATACAATATTTACATTAAACTATCCATTTATATATTTTTTTTATATCACAATTTTGTAACATTAAGTGATTATACAATTTTGTAAATATTTATAGTACACATTATTTTTTATATAAATATAGAATAATTATAATGTTTATATAAATATGATATATATACTATATATTATTTATAAAAGTGTTACATATAAATATAATAATATTTAAGTAACATTTATAATAATATTTTATTCACAAATATTATATTAATAACATGTTTAATTATATAATCATATGCCATTTTATATAAAAGTATTTATAACTATATTTATAATAAAGTAAACTATTTTTATAACTATATTTATAACTTTACATAACTAATTTGTAACTATATAATAATGGATAACTATATGTATACTTCTACATAACTATATTTCTAAAAAATATATACAATATGTATACTAATATATAACTATATATAATTATATTTTACTAAATGTATAACTATATAAAAGTTAAATATAATTATATCTTTAACTACATACATATTTATAACTATATGTGTATAACTATATATAAATATTTGTATAAATATGTAACACTCTATATAATTAAATATAACTATTTTTGTAACTATATATACATATATGTATTCATATAATTAAATTAAAATATTTGTTTAAACGTTGTATATATTTATGTATAACTACTTATCATTACTTGTATAAATATATCTATATATAACTATTTGTTTAATTATAAATAACTATTTATAACTATATATATTATATAAATAATAATATATAACTATAAATAATTGTATCTTACTATATGTATAACTATAAAAGCTTTATACATAAAAAGATTTAAATATATACTTTACAACTTAAATTTAATATATATTTGTATATATTAGTATATAAAAAATGTATTTTACTATATCTGTACCTATACATAACTATATGTATAAGTATATAAAATTAAATGAACAAATATATAAACCTACATGTATAAATAAATGTTTAACTATATGCGTAACTATATGTATAACAACATGTAACTATATTTATAATTACATGTAATACAACATGCAACATAATGTTAAACTATATATGTATATCTATATATAATTATTTGTATAACTAAATAAATGTCTATATAGTTAAATATAACTATATTTGTAACTATATATACATATATATTAATATAACTGAAGCAAAATATTTTTTTATAATGTTGTTTATATTTATGTATGACTACTTATAACTACTTGTATGAATATATCTATATGTTTAATTATATATAACTATTTATAATTATATATATTTTATGTAAAATAATATATAACTATAAATAATTGTATCTTACTATATGTATAATTTTAAAAGTTTTATGCGTAATTATATTTAAATATTAAATTTACAACTTATATTTATTATATATTTGTATATAATAGTATATAAAAAAGTATTTTACTATATCATACCTATACATTACTATATTTATAAATATATAAAATTAAATGAACAAATATATAAACCTACATGTATAAATATATGTTTAACTATATTTGTAACTATATGTATAACCACATGCAACTATATTTATAATTACATGTATAATAACACACGACATTATTTTAAACTATATGTGTATAATTATATATAAATATTTGTATATCTAAATAAATGTCTATATAATTATATATAACTATATTTGTAACTATATATACATATATGCATTAATATAATTAAAGCAAAATATTTTTTTATAACATTGTTTATATTTATGTATAACTACTTATAACTACTTGTATGAATATATCTATATACAACTATATATTTAATTATATATAACTATTTATAACTATATATTTTATATATAAAATAATATATAACTATAAATAATTGTATCTTACTATATGTATAAACTTTAAAAGTTCTATGCATATTTATATTTAAATATTAAATTTACAGCTTATATTTAATATATATTTGTATATAGTACTGTATATAAAAAATTATTTTACTATATCTATACCTATACATTACTATATATATAAAATTAAATGAATAAATATATAAACCTACATGTATAAATATATGTTTAACTATATGTGTAACTATATGTATAACCACATGTAACTATATTTATAATTACATGTATAACAACATACAACATTATTTAAAACTATATGTGTATATCTAAATAAATGTCTATATAATTATATATAACTATAATTAGAGACAATCGTGTTTGTTAAATAAAATGATTTTTTTAAACAAGTTATGGAAGACGATCGTGAATGGATGTACAAGGGTTGAATAGTGAATAGAATATTCTCTAATGAATGGGGGTATAAAATTAATGAATTTGTTGAGTTTGCTTTGAGACACCCCGAGTGTGTAAATGGTGGTACAGATATAAAGTATCCTTGCACTTTAGTTAAATGTCAGAATAAAAAATTTTTGAATGTTAAGAATAATAAGATGTATTTGTATAGAAATAGTTTTGTGGTGGATTACTATGTTTGGATATACCATGGTGAGAAGCAAGTCCACCAGAGGTGTTCAATTTCAATACAGGTGTCACTAAGTGAAACTGATCAGATAGTCTCGGATAATATTAAACACACTACATACCATAAAATGTTTTTTGATGCTGCGGGTCCTGAATTCAACCCAGATGAGGAACCCAATGCCGAGGCAAGGAATTTCTATGACATGATTCGAGCTGGAGACAAACCTATATATGAGAGAAATTCTAAGCATACTCAACTTTCTACATCCATGAGGATGTTAGAAATAAAGTGTAGACACAAGTGTTTGCTGGTATGGTTTGATGATATGTCTAAATTCATTCAAGAATTATTCCCACAATATAATCTGAAACCATTTGATTTCTATAGTAAGAAAAAGTTAGTTAGAGGCTTGGGATTACCCTTACATGTGATTCATTGTTGTGTGAACAACTGTATGACATACTGGCGTGATGATAGTGACCTTGATAGTTGTAAAATATGTGGGCATGCTCGGTACAAGCAAAAAGTTAGGGGTTCTAGAAATAGATTGTATATACGTAAGTTAAAGCTGCCGTATAAGAAGATGCACTATTTTTCAATAACACCTAGGTTTCAGAAATTTTATGCATCAACCGCAACAGCTAATAAAATGATGTGGCATTCAGAGCATTATATGGGGAACTGTAAGATGTTTCACCCTTCTGATGCCCCTCCTTGAAAACATTTTGATGGGTGTTTTACTGATTTTTCTATTAAAGTTCGAAATGTTAGGCTGGGTTTATTTTCTGAAGGTTTTCAGCCATTTGGTCAATCTGGATTTTAATATTCTGTGTGGCCTGTGGTGGTGACGCCATATAATTTGCCTCCAGACTTATGTATTAAAAAAGAATTTATGTTTTGACTGTGTTAGTGTCGGGGCCTACGAATCCAAAGGGGAAGATAGATATTTTCTTGCATCCATTGATAGCAAAGTTGAAATGTCTTTGGGGGTGTTGGGGTTCAGACTTATGATATTTTCAAATGGCAAAATTTTCAGATGCGCGCTGCCCTCATGTGGACCATAAATGACTTTCTAGTATATTCGATGATGTCTGGGTGGAGTACAACTGGTATGTTGGTATGTCTGTATTGTATGGAAGATTCTGATGTCTTTAGTTTAATTAAGAGTAGTAAACAATTGTGGTTAGACAACCATCGGAAGTTTTTGCTCATTAATCATCTGTATCGTCATTACACCAAAGACTTCATTAAGAATAGAAAGGTTACTAAATAATTCTCGGGGGTTAGATCTGGAGATGAAATTCTACATGAATTGAATAACAGAGGCTTGAAGAAGGTGATAGATGTTGATGCTGAGGTTGTGAATACAGATATATCTAAGACTTATGGGTGATATAAGAGAAGTATTTTCTGGGATTTTCCCTACTGGCGTGAACACTTGCTCAGGCACAATCTTGATGTTATGCATATCGAGTAGAATGTGTTTGACAATATTTTCAATACAGTGTTTAACATTCCAGAAAAAACTAAGGACATTTATAAGTCAAGAGATGAGTTGAATAAATATTATCGTCGTCCTCAATTTACAAAAAATCTTATCACCAATAAATACACTGATATGCCATTTGTTCTGAATAAATCACATAAGAAGGTTGTGTTGGAGTGGGTAAAAAAACTTATATTTCCAGATGGGTATGCTTCTAATCTGGGGAGATGTGTGGATGTTAAAAAAATTAAGATATTTAGCATGAAGAGTCATGAGTATCATGTATTCATGCAAATGTTGTTACCTATTGCTCTCTAGAATTCCTGCCTAATAGAATATAGGAGCCAATATCTGAGATTTCTTTATTCTTTAAGCAACTGACTTCTTCTTCATTAACTGATGAAGAGTTGAGTAATCTGGATGAACAATTTCTTGTTATCTTATGCAATCTTGAAAAAATCTCTCCTCCTAGTTTTTTTGACTCAATAGAACATCTTCCAGTGCACTTGGCTTATGAAACTAGGATTGATGGTCCTATCCATTATCATTGGATGTATCCTCCAGAAAGGTAAAATTAATTCACTAAACTAATAATTTTCCTATATATATAATTATATATATACACAAAAATGACTTGTAATTTTCAATAATCTTTTTGTAGATACTTTATGATAATATAACATACAATAATGAATAAGGCTCAGGTTGAGGGTTCTATATCAATAGGTTATATTATTGATGAGGCTGAAAAATTCGTATCATTTTATTTCAAAGAAGGAGATCCAACTCTTCCACTTAAGGAAAAGTGGAATGAGGTTTTTCTTAAAGAGAATGTGGATAATGATATGTTTGAAATTTTCAAGCATTCGGGTAAAACAATTGGTGCTGAAGGGAAAAGGTATCTAACAGACTATGAATATACTATAGCTCATCAATATGTCCTAATGAATTGTCCAGAGGTTCAACCATTCATTGTGCAACTATTTCCTACTAGTCAAATGAGATCGTTTTAGCATTATAATTTACTTTTTCCTATCAATGTATCAATTATTTTTAATTTTTTTTTAGTAATTTTGTTACATATTTACGTAAAGAGTTTTCAAATATGAATGAAGAAGCTATCAATGTTGTGACGGAGCAAGAATTTCTAACATTTTTTAAAAAATATGTATGTTTACTTATAATGAAAATCACAAAATTATGTTACTATATCTGAAGAAGAAGACGAACCAGATTTGGATGATTTTGATGAGAATGAGTAGACAGTGAGTTTTATGTTATTTTAATCATTAATCATTTTTGTTTATTTTCTTTGCCTTATGTATTTTTTACAGATATGGCACGTGGACAAGGCAGAGGCAGCACGTTGCAAGGTTGTATGAGTTATGGTATAGGTAGCACGACCTCGGGTATGCCCGAAACTGGTAGAGGGTCATGGGTGGATGAGACGCCACATCAGACAGAGAAGGTTATGAATGTACTGCAGTAATAGCATCATGTGACTGATCCACATAATGGTCCTGAGATTTTGATGAATGATCAATAGACGTGTGAGGGATAAAAGGAAGAGGATGGAGATGTTGAAGAGTCTTCCTCAAAGCATCCTACAGACGAGACTCTCCCTATTGCTCAGTTTGATTCGACAATTGATAATCCGTAAGATATAAAACTTAACAAATGATTTATCAATTTATTATATTATTTCTCACTTGCTAATAAATTTTTGGTTATAGGACGAAGTTAGAGTCGTCTGGTTATATTTCTAGGGTTTCGAGGATAATTTTTAAGAAGTCCTTTGAACCTAATAGACATAATTGAAAGTCACTCACAGATAGAAACTAATTGATGATTTGGAAAGAATTTAAGGTAAATATTACTACCTAAATATTTTTATATCTTTTATTTATTCTTTTGTTCACTGATTAAAAATTATTTATTAATAATTGCAGAAAGTTTATAGGTGGACACAGCCAAAGGAAGCCATCAAAAGTGTGTTCTACAAACATGCTGTCAGTCGGTATAAAGACACCGTGTACGAGATCTACGATAAATGATTGAAGAATAAGAAAAAGATTCGAGTGTCCCATATCATGTTTTCAAGGAGTGACAGAGCAGATGAGAAGATCCGGATTATAGGAAAAGGTGTGATAAACAGAGTGGTAATTATCGCTCAGAGCGGGCTGGGAAGGGTAGTGTCATGTCTACACACACATGTGGATCTTGCTCTATGCGTGAGCACGAACGAGCATTGGTATTATTTCTAATTTATACTTTTTATGTTTATTACTTTGTGAAATATGTTCAATTATGCCTAAATTTTATTTCACATATGATATTTTTTTCAATAGAATTAATGTATGTATTGTGCGTAATTATATACACGCAAGGAGGGTAAGAAGCCCAGTGCACCTTGCTTATTCAAATATACGAACATGAAGGCTCATGATGATCAGACTTTCATTGATCAGAGATCTCGTGCAGCAATTGTAAGTTTCATTAAAATAATTAACTTTTTTTTGTTTGAATATAAATTGAAATACTTTTCATATATTTTTATTAGGCGAGATATGAGGAAATGTTAGCTGCTGCGACTCAAGCATATTCCCAGTCTACTTCAGGTTCATGTTATGGTGCAACATGTAGTTCTCATTTATGATACGAATTAGATTTGGTATGTGGCTATTGATGGCAACGAGAAGATGCCCGTCTATGGCATCGCTTCGTCGACATCATCATTTTACTCAAATAGACGACCATATTATGAAGCTGAATTTTAAGGATCAGTTTTGAATTTGTTCTCAAAGATGGCGGAATTTTAGGAAGCGATGCGAAATGCGATACAGTATCAGTTGGCCAATACTGAGCGACGCATGATCGACTATGAGGGTGATAGGGATGAATTGCGTATGCATTTTGACTAGCTTACAAAGAAGTTTCAGGAAGGAGGACTACAGTTCAACCCTGATGATCTACCTCGGATTATTCGGGGTAATGCTCCAGCTATAGTATCTATTCCATCACCTACAGCAACAACTGCAAGAACTGCATCAGAACTAGAAGCAGTAGACAACTCTACCCTAGTACCCTACATCTCACCGTGTGGACCAGTAACGTCACAGCATAATGATTATGAAACTAGGTTGGATGATTGAGTATATTACAGACATTTTTTTTCAATGTCTTAAACTTTGATTTTGGATTTCATTTTTTTATTTTCTCTTGATGTATTTAATATATATATGTAGTATATATAGCTATTTGCTGGAGTTAATTAGATTTTTTTATTGTGTTATTTGTATATGTTTCTGTAGCAATTGCATCAAACTGGATGTTTTTTTTTATTTTATTTTTTTTGTGTTTTATATTCCAGTTTCTGCAGAAACTGCTGTAAAACTATAAAAAAAAATTTTGTCGGTAATTACCAATTGAATTACGACCAAACCGATCAAAATTTTTTAATATCAATAGTCAGTAAAACGTCACCAAATGGTCAGTAATACTTTTGGAGATCAATTACCGACCAATAATTTTAAAAGATTTTGTTCGGTTTTTGGTCGTAATATTTTCGATAATTACCGTCCATTTGGAGACCATTTATCGACCAAGTGCTTTTGGTCGGAAAATAGTCGGTAATTATTTGTCGGTTAATGATCTCCAAATGGTCGTTAATTACCTACCATTTGGAGATCATATACCGACCTAATTATTTTGGTCAGATAATTATCGGAATATAGTCGGTAATTATTTATCAGTTGAGGGTCGGTAAATGGTCGGTAATTTACCGACCGACTGATTTTTTGTTGGTAAAAAACTTACTGATGAGTAAAATTATGACCAAATATTTAGGTCGGTAAATGGTCGATATTTGGGTTACAGACCAAAAAATCACCGAATTGCCGACCAAATAATTGTTCGGCAATTCGGTGAATTTTAGTAGTGAGAGTATTTTAGTTTTCCTCCATATTCAACATCATAAAATTCATGAAAAAATTAAATATATTAAACTTAAATAATAAATCTTCAATAATACCTATTGTGTGCTTAGTTGATCAAAGTCATTTTTAGAATGAGAAAGGTTGGAATGATCTCGTTAAGGTTTAATCTTCACTTTATTGATAGAGACATCAAGTTGATTAATCTCAAATTATATAGTGTCTTCTAGAATGTGTGCACTCCAATAATACATATCATAAAACTTTTTGGATCATTCAACTTTTTAAAGAGTTTTCATTAAATATCTATACTGTATTTCTCAATCATTTTCATAATTTTATACTTATTCATCTTTCCCTTATTATCCACGACATCCTTGATGAATTTTACCAATTTCAATATTTAAGAAAATACTTCGACAAACATACTATCTACTTCCAACATTTAAACAATATAGAGAAGTTTATCAAAAATTTTATCCAATTTTCACTTTCTAAAATTTTGTGGAAAATGAATGATTTAAATGAAAATTACTTTTAATATTAGTCTCCATCATTTTCATTTTTCTAGTGCTTTGGGTAAATACCAATCGCTCCTCAATTAATCCTTTTTTTTGTTTGTCATAATTGAGATGATGAGCAAGGCATTCTATTCATTAAGTATCTTGGCTTTGAAGAATGTCATAGAGTTGGGGGCTATGAATTTTGAAAATACCATGGTGGGAGCCAAGGCTTTTGGAAATATCCTGGCACTGTCAGTTCTAACTCTTTCTATTTTAGCTTTATTTATTTGTTGCCCCTCAAGCTGTTTGCTACTTCTAAGTAATGATATATAGAGCCTAAGGAATGATATGCAAATAACCAAGGGAGAGGCAACTTACATGTTGGTAATAGAGTAATAATTACTAAATTAGTTCTCACCCTCCCTAGTGAACATATTTTAATTTTGGATGATTGCTAGTACATAAAAACATTAACTTGAAATATTACTTTAATTTCTTAATTTAATGACAATGGTTTACATATGAATTTTAGTTTGGAGAGTTGCTTCCCCAAACTAATGATTTTAGCTTTTGGCTTGCATCAATTGCTTGCTTGTACATTCTCTAGGAAGTGCAAAAATCACTCCCTAGGGTTGTTGCTGCACTTTGACTCTTTGGTCTGAAGAGTGGAGAAGAAGAAGAATTGCATTAATTCCATATGGTATCTCTCATCTTCTTTTTATACTTCATAAATCTAGCCTCTATCCAAGTAAAAAGTCATAGTTTTACAAAGATGTCATGACAAAAGAATATCTCATAATCTTTATGTGGCATAAATTTACTACATTAATAAGTGTCCATGATTTATGTATTTTATCTCGATTACACAAAGTTGTGGCTATGTGAATGATCCATGATTTTGGTTTTTATTTTTCTTCAAATGGTCATTGGACTGAGAATATCTACGGCTTTACCTTTGGTCTTTTTTGAGCATCAAATGACTATGATACTAGGAATGACTGTGACTTTGGATTTAATCTCTTTTGAGCATCAAATGGCTGACACTAGAAATATCTATGACTTTGACTTCAGTCTTATGGGCAAGATTCATGGATTTTGAGTAGTTTCGCTCGAGTAATACCCTATGTAACATTATATGATCAAAATTCATGGCACTAAATAATTATCATGGTTTTAGTCTAAATAGTTTTGATTCTGTAATTTTGTGTAGCCCAAAAATCAAAATTTTAGGAATAATTCTTGATTCTTACTTGATAATACAAAGCCTTTGTAAAGATAAAACCATGATACTTAGAAATGACCACAACCTTTAGCAATAGTGGGGTACTTGGCTACTATGATATGAAATTAATATCATAACTATTTAATTATTATAAGATACATAAGACTGTGACTCTGAGATAATATTGCAATTAAAAATATATATTATATAGTTGAAAGATTCTACTAGTGAGGGAGTAGAGTTATGACATAAAAATTTTCATGACTAAATACACAGAGTTTTAGTCAAGAATGAATACTAAAATAACTTGATAAACCATATTTCACGAAGTCGCCAAGTACCTCCAAAATCATACTGATTTAATGATTATTCATCAAGATTCACCAAAACTCTAAAGTCATGAAATTGATATAATTTTTGTATATGCTCACACATCATCTAATATTGCCCCAGATACATGAGAATGTTAGGTATTGTATACATTAAATAGTGACTCACATAAATAATGATATATAGAGCATAAGGAATAATATGCAACTAACTAAGGGAGAGCCTGAGGAATAATATGTAAATAAAATGATATATAGAGTAATAGTTACTAAATTAGTTCTCACCCTTTCTAGTAGCATATTTTAAATTTGGATGATTGCTAGTACATATCAACATTAAATAAAAATATTATTATAATTTCTTATTTTAATAAGAATGGTTTACATGACTTTTAATAATAATAATTATTCTAACATGTTGAATGATATTTTTTATGCAAGTGGCAAGTTATGTAATTGAATATACATATTATATATATCTAATATAATCTAATTTTAAATATCAATGACTATAAAGTATATAATAAAAAAAATTTTGAAACCATCTTATATCATTGTTTCATTAGCCATGCTAGTGAAAGGCAGGTGATTAAGTTGTAAAAAAATTAAAGTCTAGGGTCGTTTGTTTATGAATGGGCAAGTGAATGTGGATCTTACTTATTAAGAAATATGACAATGTTATCCTACAAAGGAAATGGTGAATGTGCAAGTGGGCCATTAAACCTATTACATTTAGATAATTGGTCCAATGTCCATACATGCTAGAAGTAGTTTAATCTATTTATTACCTTTATAGATGATTATTCATGGTATGGGTACTTGCATAATGTGAGATACAAATATGATGCATTTGAAAAGTTAAAGAATTAAAAAATGAAGTAGAGAAACACTGACAATAGTATTAAGACACTTAGATCAGATTGAGGTTGTGAATATTTAAGCCAATTGTTTTTTAGATTATTTCAAAAATAATGTTATATTGTCCTAGTGGAATCCACCTCACGTGTCACAACACAATAGGGAAAAAACCATCTCATTAGATATGGTGTGGCCAAAGAAGGGTCAGGCAAATCTACCCAAATCCTTTTGGTGCTGTGCACTAAATTGTTTACATTTTAAATAAAGTTAGAAAGTTTGTTGATGTCACTTCACGAGATGTGGACTAACAATAGACCTAATATTTCTCACATGAAAGTATTTGAGTTCTCCATCTCCATGTATTGTGTTCCCCATATGATTTATCCCCATTGAAATGAAATGCCTTATAGAAATAATTCTAAAAAAAAAATTTTCCATGACAAAATCAATAGGCACAACATGTCACTCTGTCAAACATTCTGGGTGACTACAATATTCCAATGCTTGGTGAACCATGTCAATGGGCTAGAGATGTGAGTAGTGCCTGACAAAATATGGTTATTTTGGGCCATGCCTCGTGCCATGCAAAGCTAGGCCCAACTATTTTAGATGTCTCATGCCATATTGGTCAAAGCATAACTATTATGAGTCATTCCTCTTGTTGCATGTCAAAATATATAAATTAGAGTTCGTAAATAGAAAGGGAGACAAAAATCATGAAGTTTCTACGTATTGATTACAAATTTAGGTTGTACCATATTTTTTATATGCTTCATTTAAATACTAATTAATTTTATTGCTTTGTTTTAATATTAAGCTAAAGAGCTAACGTGGAATTTATGGATGAAACAGCATGTTATGTGTAAACGTACATCAATAATGAAGATTATTTGATTACAAAATATTATACACTGATGTAGTAACAATAAATAGATATGAGATAAATATTACAAACAAATATAGTAACTAAAAGATAAGTCGCTCAAGTTAACACAGACATAAACAAGGAATGGGAAAGAAAACCGGGAAGACGTGGTGCCTAGTATAATATAAAATGCCACAAAGGCACAGGTTGTGGCCTTTTATTTCACAAAATTAATTTATATTTTAATTCTTTTATTTAATTATTTATAATCAAATAAGCTCGATCTACGACTTAAATAGAATGTATTTTCAATTAGAGCCCCAAGCTCTTTGCTCGGAGCAGACGGTAGTGATTCGGCATTTTTATTTTAAATAGTTTTTATATTTTATTTGTTGGGTTTTGAGCCAATTCAATCTCAACTCCAATAGCATAACCTGATGAATCATAAAAACATAATTTGTTGGGTCGAGCCATCAAGTTGATTACTATTTTATATCGAAACAATATAAAATAGTAATATAAATTAATTATATTTGTTATATTATATATATAAATTTAAGAAAATTGAACCATGATTTATGAAACTCAATTATATTTCACTTTTATATTGAGTGTGTCAACCGGAGAGAGCAGCCCAAGCATATCCCATGAAAAAGCACATGTTAGTTATGTAGTGAGTTTCTTTTTATTAGTTTATATTTAAGTTTTTATAGAGGTGTCAACCTGGATCAAAAAGATATGAATAAAAAACTAGACAAACTTTCCCCATTGGGTGGCCGCCTAATAAAAATCCAACCATGTAAGCCAAAATTTGATTAAATGGCCGATTGCAATTGTCTACTCACGTAAGTTGACCTATTGCATTTTCACACAAGTTTTGACATGGATGATCCGGCATGGTTTGACACATCCCTACACTTGATCATGGCACTATGATATGCTAGGCTGGCCATCACTACCTGAGCTGACAATGCTATATTATAAATTATCATCTCTTATCTAAGTTCCTTTTTATGCTTAGTTAAGGCTTTCACCCTTGACTCCAAGGTAATTAGCATTTCCATGACCCTCATGAACCACTCATATGATACCACCGAAATTATCGAGCTTTGCATTCTCTTTTGAAGGTCATGGATCTCCACTTTGAGATCCTTCATGATTTTCTCCAATGTTTTGCTCCATGAGGTTCATTTCCACTTTGGTGTCTGCCATGACAATCTCTAGCCTAGTCACATGATTTATCTTTATTTCTCTTACTCTTGGTGAGAAGGTTAGGGTTTCTTCCTCGAACCTCTTAAAAGACTTACTATGCAAGAGAGCTTACCAATATTTTATTCGAGTTACTTTATGATTCCAATCTCGATTCTGATACCAACTATCATGGAATTACTCTTTATACTAAGCTTCCATGAAACACTTAGGAAACTCATCTCATGATTGTTACTAAGTCAGCCCTTTGCTTTCCTTCCATAAAATATTTAACTTCTACTAATATATTTGGAGCAAAGAGAACCCAAAAGACTAGTATAAAAAAAAGAAGTTTAGAACTTGGTAGTTTATAAACAAGGCCAATTTCTCTTATATATATATATCAATAGAAATGTCCAAAATATTAGAAAGTTATTGACACTTTACAATCCACTAGAGTCTTGGAAGGTTCTATATACTTTAATCCTATATAACCTTCTACACTTTGCTTGGAAGGAAAAATATTTTATTCGAGTTACTTCATGCTTCCAATCTTGATTATGATGCCAACTATCATGGAATTACTCTTTATACTAAACTTCCTTGATACACTTAGGAAACTCATCTCATGATTGTTACTAAGTCACCCCTTTGCTTTCCTTCCATTAAATATTTAACTTCTACTAATATATTTGGAGCAAAGAGAACCCAAAAGAATAGTATAAAAAAAAAAGAAGTTTAGAACTTGGTAGTTTATAAACAAGCCCAATTTCTCTTATATATATATATATATCTACACTTTACAATCCTCTAGAGTCTTGGAAGGTTCTATATACTTTAATCCTATATAACCTTCTACACTTTGCTTGGAAGGAAAAATATTTTATTTGAGTTACTTCATGCTTCCAATCTCGATTCTGATACCAACTATCATGGAATTACTCTTTATACTAAACTTCCATGAAACACTTAGGAAACTCATCTCATGATTGTTACTAAGTCAGCCATTTGCTTTCCTTCCATTAAATATTTAACTTCTACGAATATATTTGGAGCAAAGAGAACCCAAAAGAATAGTATTTAAAAAAAAAAGAAGTCCAATTTCTCTTATATATATATATATATATATCAATAGAAATGTCCATAATCTTAGAAAGTTATCGACACTTTACAATCCTCTAGAATCTTGGGATGTTCTATATACTATAATCCTATATAACCTTCTACACTTTGCTCGGAAGGAAAAATATCTATTATCTCCATGTTTATAGAAGTTTTTAACCTCCTTTTAGAAATCTCCTAAAGATTATTTGCCTTCATTTGATTGGTGGAAGGGCATTCCTTAAGTGGTGATGCGACATTCATCTATTTGATATGTGATGAAGAAAAATGCAGAAGCATTTATGAATGAAATAACTACACACAAATTATAGTTAAGTTCTTCATCTTTACTTTTTATGTCTATATGTATGTGTGTGTTTCTATACGCTATCTATGTATTTTTTTTTATTAGAGAAACAAATAAAGGAGACAAAAGTGTTAGGGTGTGTGCACGCGCGCGTGCGTATTTTCTATTATACAAAAAAATACAAATTTTTATCTATTATATTTTTCACACACCTAATATCTCTCAAGTTGTTACTGTTGAAATTGAAGGTTGTAGAAAAATAATTGTTGGATTATATTTGGAGCTTTCTCCCCAAAATTTGAAATTTACATAGTGTTTCTAGATTTTATGATTTGTACAATTTAATATTCTAAAAAATTTATCTTGGTTCATAATACAACTTCTTATCCGCTATCTTCCAATCTTTTAAGCATATTTCTGCTTCTATGGCTTCAGGTGACAAACTGCTTCGCCTTTCACTAACCACTGTTCAACATGTAATAAATGCAGCTTCCGATGCAATTGTACTACAGGCATGGTTAATAATACATCACGTACAATAATTGATATACCTGATATTTATTTTGTTGTTTTTTCCACCATTCTAAAATTTCAAAATTTTCATTATCTTAAAATGGAATTGTTTTTGCATTAAGGTATTTGTCTATATCATTCATATTATTTGGAGAACTAGTTGTCTTTTTTCTACTTAAAAATATTTCTAAATCACTTTTATAAAAATGTGAATAGATTGTAGTGGATGATAAGTTAATAGAACTAATATCATTGACATATTTTTTTTATAAATATCATATAAATTATGTAGTAATAAAATTACATCATTTTTAATTTCTTCTATTTTAATTTGATCAAAAAAGTAAATAACTGGTAGCCATTAATATAAAATATCGAATTTTATTCTAGGGTCTACAATTAAACCATTATAATAAATTAAAGGTATATCTTCCCAATATTTTTTAATTTTTTCTATCATTGCAAAAATGATATCTTTAAACATTTCAAAATTTAAATATTTTTGATGTAAAATATAAATATTAGTTATTTGCATAATAACTCGATGAGAAGTTGGATAATACACACCACAAAAATATATTTGTTGAAGTATTAAAAATTTCAAAAAGATCTTGTAAAAAGTTTCCAACGTGCCAAACATAATCATTTAACAAATCAATATCTATTTTGGAATTATTAGTAGATAATTACATTTCATATAATTGTCCTATTTTTTTATATTTTATGATATTTTGTAAAAGTTTATAAATAGAATTCTATCTAATTGGCAATTCTAAACTTATATATATATATATATTTCATATTTGCTATTTTACAACAATCAAAAAATAATTCATGGTTTTCTTGAGAACCATTAATGCCATATGCAATGGTTCTAATTTTTTTCTAATGTACTATCAACTTGTTTTAATTTATCTTTTACAATTAAATTTAAAATATATGCACAACAATGTACATGAAATAATTTACCATGATCTTCATTTATTTGCTAAAATCTTTTTATAAAATGTCAAACGATCATATGACCGTTTGACATTTTCTAAAAATATTTTAATTTTTTAATTGAACTAAACATATATAAGTATAAGTAATAAAAGCAGGGCTGGTGGGTTGTTAGAGTGTATTCTTTTTAAGTTGAACGTCTCAGGTTCAAATCCTACCACATGCAACTGTCAAATTTTTTTATTAAATACATTAAGCTTTATGATTATGGGCCAATTAAGACCAGGTTAGTTAAGCACATTAGTGCAAATCCCAGTCAAGATGAGTTAAACCCATTTTGTATAAAGCTTGTGGGACTTTAAAAATTCAAAAGTCTGGCCCGGCCTGCCCGTTGACTAGTCAACTGTCTTATAAGTCGGCCCACCACGAACCACGGGCCTAATTCTCATGCTCCTGGCGGCCCAGCCCGGCCCGCTACACACCAAACCGACGAAACATTATGTGATAGCTCGGATGCCCAAATATTATCTTGGTTCTCTAATCAATTTTTATGTTATAAATCACCTTGTTAAGAGTTGATGTATCACAAATTATGTTTACACGGAGTTTCAACCTCGTCCTTGATGATGTTTGGTCTATTAGAATTGGCTTTGTTAAACGGCTTCGGCGAAGCCTCTATTCTAGTTATAATTGCTAAAGTTTTCTGCTTAACCTTGGATGAAAATAATTCAAGTAATGATAAAAAAACACGACTGCCACGTAAAGGTCCAGCCATGCCGAATAAGATTGCGAGACCAACCCAACCAAGAGCACCAGATCTCAAACCTCCAAAAATATTCGTCTTCTACCCCACCAAGGATGCCTGATCTTCCTGTTTGACCCTTCGAAAATCCAAGTTCGTTCTTGCAGAGTCCTCGTTTTCCACACTTGTGCAAGCTAATAAACTACACCGTATCTCTAGAGTCGTAGGAAGATCGACTTGCAACCAGAATAAGCTGCCGTTCCAACTATCACACATAGGATTTCAGCACCCGTTATACTTCCCATAACAAGTCCGGCACGATGCTCCACATCATCATTAGGCTACCGGCATCAAATAAGCCACAAGCAAGAATGGAATGGAGTAGAGTGTTTTCTACTACAAATGCTCCAACACAGTGGCTTTGTATCTTTCTCGCTCAAATCTTATTTGATCAGAAATAAAGATGATTTGCTAAAAGTTTATTATCCCCTCATCACTATGAAAGCAACAATTGTACTATAAATGTATAAATATTATTTAAAATGGGATTATAAATCATACGCTTGGATGGAAATCAGTATTGACGCCTTGCTGATGGCACGCGATCAAATAGTAGAATATTTAATTACATTGACAACTGCAAATTCTCATTCGTACTAATTAGAAATAACTTGAATAAAGAAAAAGCATGGCGCGCACGATGGGGTTTGTTGCTTTAAGCATATAACTTTAAAGCAAATTATTATAAATGGTGACGAGGCTTCAGCAAACCAGCTGATCAAAACAAAAACAAACACAATTTGGTCTTGAAAAATGCCTTATTTTTCGTCATAACATAAAGATCGATTAGAGCAACTGTACTACGCCATCACAAGATTATGTTTAAGCATTTGAGCTTAGTTGGTTTCGTGTCTAATTTCTACTTAACTATGTTTTAAAAAAAATAATGCTCGTAAAAAATCCTTTTATTCTCTATCTTAAAATTTATACAAACACAATCAAATGATCTCAAATGTTTCTAGTTTTATACTAGTTTTTTAAATATAAATAAGTTGGTAATTTTTTTTCAATATATTTATTCTGAACTATTTTATATAATTTTTCCAAATTAATTCCCTAGATATGTGTTTGATTTATATATTTCACTTTAAAATCACAAATTCTAATTTATATTAACCACCCATCCAAAAATACATGTACTAAATTTTATCCAGACATGTTGCATTTAAATTCACATAACATATAATACCAAATATTACATATCGAACCAAGATAAATTTTTTAGAATATAAATTTGTGCAGATCATAACATTTAAAAAAACTATGTAAGTCTCACTTTTTAGGGAGAATGTTGAACCAGTAATTTCAACAGCATAATCTGAGAGATAGGAGGTATGTGATAAATAGAATTAATAGAAAAATTATATATTTTGTATTGTAGAAAATATCTACACAACACATACACCCCCTTATGATTTCTTGTCTTTTTTTTTTTTTTTTTGTTCAATAAAAGAGGATGCATAGATAGTATAAAAATACACTTACAAATAGACATAATGGTAAAGAACTTAGTTATGTTGTAGTTATTCCTTTGAATGGTGCTTTTGTATTTTTTTCATCACATCAAATAGATGAATGTAGCATAGCCAATTTAAGGAGTGCCTGCCCACCAATGAAATTAAGGCAAATAACTATTACAAGATGTATATTAGGAGTTGTTTAACTTATAAAAACATGGATATATTTCCATTTCCCACAGTGTAGAAAGGTTTTATAGGATTAAAGAATATAGAACCTTCTAAGGTACTAGATGATTGAAAAATGTTTAGAATTTTCAATGAAATGACATATTATGCAAGATTGGTGATAAAAAAAATATGCACATAAAAAAAATAATGATTTTAATAAAATTTTTTCTCTAGTGGTTTGTCTTACAAAAATTAAAATAGTTATGATGATATATGCTACATTAAATTTATAGTAGTTATATGTTAAAATTATTTTTTTTATTAAGAAATTGAAGAAGAAATTTATATGTTTTAATCAAAAGGATTTGTTAAAATGAGTAAGAAAAACTAAGTTTGCAAGTTGAACAAATTGTTATATGGTCTGAAACAAGTACCGAGGTATTGGTATAATAGATTTGATTTCTTTATCATGAGTCTTTGGTATAATAGATTCTGTTCAGATCATTGTACATACTATAAAAAGTTGAAAGAAAAAAAATTTATTATTTTACTATTATATATGGATGACATGTTAGTAGCAGACTCGAATAAATATCAAATCTAAGAATTAAAGGTACAGTTGGCTAGGAAATTTGATATGAATGACTTGGGACTAGCAAATAAGATACTAGAGATGCATATTTATCGAGATAGAAATAATAAGAAAATGTGATTTTATCAACAAAATTATTTTAACAATATCTTGAGGCGTTTCAACAAGCAAGATAATAGTAAGTCAATTTCTATTTCCTTCCTGTTAATTTCAAATTATCTTCAAGCATGCGTCCTAGCTCAGAAGAAGAGAGGAGTAAGATGTCTCGAGTATCATATGCATCAACAGTGTGATGTTTAATGTTTGCAATGATTTGTATAAGACTAGATATTGCCCAAACAGTGGGAGTGATTAGTTGATTCATGGCAAATCCTAGCTTAGAATATCGGAGTACTGTGAAAAAGATTTTTAGATATCTGAAAGGAACCTCAAATACTATAATATACTATGGAAGTTCAGATCTTTTGTTAGAGGTTATGTTGATGTAGATTATGATGAGAATATTGATAATAACAAGTCCACGACGAGTTCTATTTTCTCTTGCTGGAGGAGCTGTAAGTTGGATTTCAAAAATATAACATATTATTTCTACTTCTACGACAGAAACAAAATATTTTGCAGATACATAAGCTAGTAAATAGGTAATCTGGTTGCAAATACTATTATAAAAGCTTAGATACAAATAAAATAAGGTTAATTTATTTTGTGATAGTCAAAATACTTTATACTTAGCAAGAAATCCAGTATTTTACGTAAAGATAAAACATAATGTATAATATCATTCTGTAAAAGAGAAAATAAAAGGAAATGTGGATATACAAAAAATTCACATCGAAAAAAATATAGTATATATTTTGACCAAACCAATCAACACTAATAAGTTTGAATGTTATAGTACTTCAAGTGACTTAACAAGAATGAGAGTAAGTATTGATAAGTAAAGAAAGTGATTTTCAAGTGAGAGAGTATTATTTGTATGGAGTTAGGTGAAAATCACCTAGCATCAGAAATTTCTTTAAGGATTTGCAAATTTTTCCCATAAAAGGAGTTTTCCCATTTCTTTAAGATTTATTCCCATGTATTTTTAATTTCTCATTTTTAATTGTATTTTATTTAATGATATAATTTATTACCTTAGCATTGAATTTTCTTTCAAATTATTACTAGTTTAGTTTTATTTTATAACAATGAAATAGAAGATGATCCATCATTTAAAAGGGATGTAGAAAAATTCTAACACAAAGTAGCTGATACAAGGATATATGTTGAGAAAGAGGGTGAAATGAAGATGAAAAAGAAGACATGGAAAGGGAGAATATTACTTTTATATGTAACCCTCTAGAATATTCAAGCTCTACCTCTTTTATAGAGAAATGAAAGCAAAGATAGATGAATTTGAACAGTTAATGAATTTTAAAGTATAAATTAATATTTTTGAATATGTTTTATTCAAAAAAACCAATTTATATAAAATTTATGAAATATATTATGTAAAGAAAATGTGGGGATCATATGAAATTATAAATGTGAATGACATTGCAGTATAATTATAAACAAAAAATAAAAATTAAGACAAGCAACTTTAGTATCTCATGCATAATTGAAGAATGTGTTTAGGATGGTTTTGTGTGATTATGATTACAAACATATCCAAGAGGGATTATTGAGGATGTGCTTGTTAAGGATGGATAGATTATATTTCTAATTGACTTTCATAATGGAGTCAGAAGATAAAAAGTACAACCAAATTTATGAATACTATTATTAGCAACTAGACATAATATAAGACATGAAGATGGGTGTATGAAGCAATTAGTTTGTAATAGATTTAGGTGCATGGTGTAAATATCTAAAGATGTCATTGAAACATTTTTTGAATATAATATTAGAATTGGTTTTAATTTTATTAGAAAAGCAAGCTAGTATATTAATCAATGTAATAGGTAGCATCTTATAATTATTTACAAATATAGGTTTGAATTATTTAATGTGTGAAATTTTTACAGTAAAAAATTAAATTGAGTTACGAATATTAAAAAAATTAGAAAATGTAAAAATTTAAAAAGAATAGAATTGCAAAGTTACAGATTATTAAATTAAGAATAAAACTTAAACAAATACAACAAGAAGAGACACCAACTAAGGTGGTGTTTGTTTTACTTAATGCTAAATAAAAATTTTCTTAAGCTTAATGCTTAATAGTACTTAATAGTAGTAAGTATTAAGCATTATGCTAAGGAAACTTTTTTATGAATAGGAAAAACTACATTTTGACTTTTTTCTTTAAGCATTTTAAAATAAATTCTAAGTGAAAAAAAAAAATAAAAATAGCTTAACACTAAAAGTAAATTACTTTTAATGTTCTGCTGAAAAAATAAATACAGCCTAACTATTGAATCAAACAAAATGTTATAGAGCACAATTATCCATTGTCATTTGATGCACACATACTTATAACGTGGTCTATGTATTGGCTCTTGTTTGGGTATTTTTAAGTTAAAGATTGATTAGAGCACCAGAAATCTGCCGTCAACAAGGTAATAATTGAGCTTATCAAGTTTTGTTGGTTTGGTGTTATTACCACTTAATAATTGTTTTTTTTTTAATTTTTAATTTTTTTAATTTTATATGACCATAACATAATAAATTTGATTGATTTGTATTTTGGTATACCAAACATAAAATATTTAATTTTTAATTAGCACCAAACATAAAGAAAGCTAAAATATTATTTAATTAAATTAAATTTCAAGCATATATGATGAGTTGTATGATAAACTGCAAAAGTACAAAAAAAATGAAATTTATAATTTAGTTAGGATAAGAAACAATATGACCATGCATTTGTAAGATAAAATGTATTATGACTAAAATTAATCAAATTTTAATAAAAAATAAAGACAAAAAGAGTTGAAAATTTTCATTATCTTATAAAACAAATTACAAATTAATATTTGAATTTTGAGGTTGCTATATAACTAAATAACTTTAAATGTGTAGCCAATACAAAACCATAAAGATTATAAAAGATTTCAAGAAAATGAATACCATAAAAATCATAGGACTGTACAATATCCCTATTGAAGTATGAAGGATAATGAAGGAGAAAAAATTATTATGATTTATATTGCTTAACAAGATCATGAAGACAAAAAAGATATCAAATAAGTAGAGTCAAACATTATAATTCTGATTTATAAGAATAAGTGAAATATTCAAGAATATAAAAACTACTGAGGTATTAATCAATTTTGAAAAATGAAGAGTTTTAATGTTTGACAAAAATAAAGAAAATGAAGAGTTTTAATGTTTTAATGTTTATAATCTCAAAGAGTTTTAATGTGAAATTTTGAAAAAAAAAATAAATGAACATAGATTAAGAATAAAAATGAAGATTTCAGAGAATCAATTTTCATCTATATCAAGTTAATCTACTATGAAGGCTAGCTATTTAGTGAAATAAATAATTAAGAAATAAATTGAAAATAAGAAAGACGTATGTATAATATTTATAAATTTGAAAAAAAAAACTTATGATAGAGTCATAGTATACTTCATTTGATGAATATCATGTAAGAAATGATAATCAAGTACACGACCCTGATCGATGGGTGCTGCAAGGCAGGAGACATGGATGGAGCAGAGTCTCTGCTGCAAGAAATGGAGAGGCGCCATGTTCTACCAAATGTGGTCACTTATTCCTGAGTGATAAATGGCTACGCGAAGAAAGGATTGGTGAATGAAGCAGTTGATGTGATGATGAAGATGCTGGACGAGGACATTTGCCTGAATGCTTATACCTATTCTACCCTCATCTATAGATATTTCAAGGCTGGTAAAGAATAGACTGCCATACTTCTCTACAAAAAAAATCAGCAAAAAAAAAAATCACCAAAAAGAATCAACAAAAAAATCAACAAAATAACATGCTTTATTAATTTCAAACCAATAGAACGTGACATGAATATCACCTGCCGGTCTGTCCCAAGCAAAGTAATTGGGGCTCTAATTACAAATCCATCATATTTAAGTCGCACATTGAGATTTTTTTGATTATAACTTTTTAAATAATAGTATATAAATTTTTGTCTAATTTGTAATTTGTACACTCACTTGTCTGTTTGTTGCATTTTATAATACCCTACCCACTAACCATTGTGGGTTTTTTCCCTTTCCTTGTTTATGATTGTATTGTATCCTAAATTTTCATGGTTGTTTGCGGCCTCTTTACTTCTCATTGGTCATGACTCTTTTTTATAATATTATTGCTTATTATTATATATTAGTTCTACTTTTTAAAAATATAAGATTCTTTGCTGTCACCATTGAATATGCCTTTTCACCTTTCTATATTAAATATTATATTTAATTTCACCTAACTTTGCTGTTATAAAATAGCCAATTGTAAATTTTTGAAGTCTCTGATTAGTTCCGAAAAAGTGGATGATGATAGTGTCATCCCCTAAACATCAACTAGAAAAGAATGTTAATTCAGTGCGCCTACTAGTTTAAGAGTAACTTTTTTTGCAGGTTATTTGTACATTACACTCTTTTATTCAACCTGGAAACTTGCCATTCAATATGTTTTAAATATCTAATCTTTTGGTTCAAATTGACAATGAAAATTGAAATTTTGTTATATTTTGCATTAATTAAGAATGATTGCTTCCATGAAGTGTTTTCTAGTGTTAATTGCTAGAATGCACCATCTTGTACAGTCTGTAATTGCATATCCCCTTTGTACCAATCCACAGACTCAATGTATATCCTTTTAAGGATAAGTTCTGTCTTGCAACTTCATTTTGTACTAGTGCCAATACTATGAAATTGCTTCGCAAGTATATTTGTCAATATATTTGTAAAAAAAATTTAAAGAATATAGCCATTGAGAGTTTTTGAGATGCACATGAATCATCAATGGCTATCTTGCATTCTTCTGCATTTTTCTCCAAAGATACCAAATATAATATCTAATTCACATCATTTTTTCACCTCTGCCATTTCTATTGGAGAATTATTGTGATTTGTGTCATTTTAATATTTATGGGCATGACACCCCAATACATCACTCTTGTTGGAGTTGCTCTAAGGTTCTATTGACAGAATTGCAAGTGGTTGGCATGTGAAATTGGCATTTTGTTTTATAACTTGTCACAACTTTATTTTAGTTGAAAGAATATACTCTCCCGTGCATATATTATATTGCTCAATACAAAAAAAAATTATATAAGGATGTTCTTTGATCTCCTCCCTCCCTCACATAAATTGTATATACAACACATGGTAAATATATATATATATACAATTGTATTTGCATGTACACATGAACACACATAGATATGTATACAAATCTATATTAGTGTATGCATAAAAATGTATATATATTATTTGTCTATATGTTTTACTTTCACAGGAATGGAGTCTTAACATTCCAAGATTGAGGTTGGGAAAAGAGCATAAATTGCCCATTTAGTATAATCAATAAAGAGGTTTTAATTTCTCATAATGAGTGTTATGATTTTATTATGATGTCTAATTTTCATTCAATATAGCTCAACGTATATGGGCTATGTAAGTAAAGTGCATTTTTGTCTTATTGGGATTGTATTAATACTAAATCAATTGCTATTCCGATTAGAAGGATAAATCGTGGGATTGGGGAAGGTTGGTGACTTTAGCATTTCTTTTTTGTAACACAATTATAATGCTAGGAATTGTTATGGATTTGGTCTTTCTTGTATTGGATTTCCATGGCTATAGTTGTCAACTAGATCCAATCAGCTCATGCATGACACAAGGCACGACATGAATCACTTGTGCCTGCCATGACATAGCCTAATTTAGAGCCATGCTCGAGCATGTCATAGGCAAGTCCGTGACATGCCTCTGGCCATGCCGAGCCAAAGTTCTTGGCTTGAGAGGCATGTCACGGCCTGACTCTCTATGATATATTTTATAGGCTAATTTTAGCCCAACCAGCCAAATAAGCTAGCCTATAATGAACTAAGCTAGCTTGATTAGGCCTTACATTTGTATGCACGACTCGGCCAAAAATACATGCCATTGTATCATGTCGAGCTACTCATTTTTAGAGCTATGCCGGCATGACATTAACAATTTTATACTTTTAGTAATAGTGTTACGAAAAACTATGGCTCAAGTATTTATTTTATATGACATGAAGTTATGACATTGAGAATGACCATTACTCATGCATTTCTACTATGTAACATAAAGTCATAGCACGTGAATGATTGTGGCTCATTTATTGACTTTATAACCCAGAGTCAAGTTATTTTGAATGACCGTGACTTAAGCATATTCTCTAGAGAAAAGAGTTGTGATTCTAGAATAGTAGTAGTTTTGAAAATGATCATGGCTCGAATAAATATTATCTGAAACTATTTATAGCAAAAGTCAAAGTGTTAGATAAAAGCCATGACATAATCTTTAGCATTTATGGTTTTCTAATGAGAAAGTTATGACATTATAGGATGCCATGGCTTTTAGTAAAAGTTGAATATTCCGTTATTATGATCACACAAGTTGAAATTAACTTGAAAAAAATTTTGCATTCTAAGAGAATATTTTGAAAAGTGGCATAATTACATCGATAAAAGAATAGAATCATGACATACAAATATTATCAAAATTATTTTTTGAGGTTCGGCCAAGAATTGATCACACAAGTAGTAAAACAAATTTTTTTGCAAAAACAAGACAATAGAGATTATATATACGCAGTTTGATCAAACAACAATGTGCCAACTATTGATCTTGTCAGAAAAATAGAACTATATTTTTTGGTAAGACTCTTAGATTTTAGGATTGGTCATTTTATTATGCATAATGACCTATTAAATTATTTGGTTATTATTATTATTCTTCATTACATAATAAATATTAGATTATTATGAAAATGTCCTAGTGCCCAATTACATACAAGGTTATTGTCATCTATTTGATCCTCCCCATTGATGGTCCCCTCATAATTATTTCTTGAGTATTTTATCACTAAAAAAATTATTCATGCTTGAGAGTTATTCACAATTTTTTACCTCTAACACTTCATCAACTACCCTTGTTGGTTGCTTAGTATATACATTCTTATTCTCCAACCTTATGTGTCATAAAGATATGAACAATTTAGAATTAAAGTATTTATACTTTTAGCTTCATAAGTATCATACTCATGATAATTAATATATATTTTTTCTCAAATATCACTAGTAGGAGTCAAATGATAGAAAGTAACTCACATGACCATCACAACTTTATAAGTCACCTCGACTCGCACGTATCTCATGGCTTACTCATCATCAACTACCATGATTACTTGAGACTCACAATAAATGTAAAACTCTTAGAAAAATATTTTATAAAACCCCCACATCAATTGAAGATTAGTTAATATTGGATATATATAATGGGATTGGCCTATAAAAGTATTCATATTTTTGGTTTCATGAGCATCATACTCATATAATTAATTTTTCCTCAGGGTGAGATTTTATTATATAAGTTTGTTTCTTGTATCACTTTTAGAATGGCTATCACTTTCTTACTATATTTATGCATGATTATGTTATATGATTTACCTATTATTATCTATCACAATAATATACCCAAATATATTAACAATAAAATTTTAATTTTAGTTTCAAATTAAATGATATGACCTCAATTTAGTTGGGCATTAGAAAAAATTTTATATGAGATAATTTAGCCGACCTCGATTGAGTCGACCTCAATTTAGTTTCAAACAGAAAATTCATTAATTATATATATATCACATAAAATAAACTTCATAAATACATGACCTCAATTTAGCCTGACTTTAGAGAATAATTTACATGAGATAATTTGAAATATATCTTATAAAATATAAAATTCCCAATGGTAATCATCAAAAGTATCTAGAAATAAAAATTCTAAACTCATATTTTTTATTTGTGTAACTCATATCAGCCCCAAGGTTATAGTGAGAATTTATACTCTCTCTTTAGGGTTTATGTTTGTACAATGTATCACCTCTTTGCTCCTAAATCTCCCCAAGGATTGAGTAATTTTTTATAAAAAGCATAGTTTTTTCACCTCTTTATTCATGTCGTCAATACACTTTTATTTTTAGCTCTAAGTCTTGTTTTATACTTAAATAATTGTGTGTTTTTTTAGTAGGAAAACATTGTGTTATTGAAGAGTCATGAAATTAACTTTGCCTTTATGTAACACAAAGTTACAATACTAGAGAATAATCATGGCCTTTGTCACTTTATTATTTTGGTTTGTCTTGGGAATAGAAATATCCATGGCTCATGTATTTCCATTGTATAATATAAAGTCATGGTATAAAGAATGACTATGAGTCATATCATTCTACTATGTATCAAGGTGTCAAATAGGTATTGTCATATCGAAATGACCCATTTTTTAGGTCCAACTAGACCAACATGCCATGCTAGTGGACATCCCAGCATAGCCCATTGGCGTGTCTTTTTCTTGGGTTGTGTTTAGTCATGCAAATTCATACTGAGTCATGCCGGGTTGGGTCAAGCCAAGCAAAGCTAGCTTGGCATGTTATGTCGTGTGGGCTGACATGGGATAGGTCTAGGCATGTCTCTAAACTTGGTCATGCCATTACAAGCATAGCAAATTCATGTTGTGCCTTGTGCCTTACTTGAGCCTGCTTGACCCAGTCGACACCTCAAAGCCTGTAGCACGAAATCACGGCAATAAGAATTGTCATGGCTCATGCATTTTTACTATGTAACCCAAAGTAACAGTATTTGGAATAGCCTCAATTTTGGTCTTTTCTCTATAGAAAAAAATTGTAACTTTAGAAATAGTCACAGCTCAAATAAAACTTTTTATAACTCTCTGTAGCCAAAAGTCATGGTACTAAAAAAATCATGACTTATGTTAGGATATATATTAGTATATATACTCATATAATATAACTATATATCTAAACATTTTTGATAACTTATATATATATATATATATGTTTTCAAAAACTTACTCATATAAGAATAAATAAATACACACACACACACATATATGTTTATATATACATTTATATAGATTTATTTAATTATATATGTTTAGATTTATACATATATAATTATATAAACTTAATATGTGTGTGTCTGTGTGTAGTTTTTGAAAAAAAATGAAAATAGTTTTTGATTTTTCTTGGAAAATCACTTTTGAATTCTAACATTCAACAGCCCACGAGGCACAACATTTCAAGCTAGCTTGACCAAGCTTGACACGACTTGGCATGACTCAGTATGACTTGGCATAGCCCAACACAACCCAAGAAAAAGGCATGTCAATGTGCTATACTGGATTGTCCACTAGCACGACATTTTGGTCTTTATACATTAAAAATGGGTAATGTTTTCTATGTGTGCATGTGCATGGTCTTCAAACTTTTGAGGCTCTAGAATTGATTTTCCAAATCTTTAATCATGTGGTCGTGAGTGGGTGCATAGTGAAGTATTTGGGATGTCACAACTTATCAAAAAGACAAGAAATTAATTGTAGTGAATAATTTCAAAATAATATATGGATGAATTTCATCATACATCCCTAAAATATACAAATTTCAATCTCTATTTTCATTTTTAAATCCATCATATATCCAATTTTCCCCCCCACACATCCACTGCATGTTTGCAAATATTTTTAAAAAATAAAAAAAAAATAATTAAATCAGCCACAAAAATAAATAAATAAATATATTTATATACATATATATATATTTATCTATGTATATATATATATATATATACACATATATAAATACACACACAGAAGATTGTTGGTCAAATGATTTAATGCTTATAATTGGATGGTTGAATGTGCAATTAACAATGCTTAAGTGATGGGTTTATGCCTCATCTCCTCCTAGCATTCAAAAAGGTTTGTATTCTATTTGAATAATTTTTTTTTAATTGCTGGTATTTTATTGAGGCAACAAAATTGGGTTTTCAATTATCATTTCTACAAACAAATGAACTTTTTATGAAATGTTATATTTATTTAAATATTTAAATTTTACGAGTTAAATAATTTTATAACCATTGCACCTAAACAAAAATAAATAATATAAAGATTAAAATTCATTTTTATTACACAACAAATGTTAAATTTTATGTTATTATTATATCATTGCACCTAAAGTTATTATTATACCAAAAAATACATTATTTATATTTTAGTCCACTATAAAATGCAATTTTTGCCCTCCATTTGTACAGGTTGGCATTTAACAAATAAGTTGAAATTCTTTTTTGGTAATAGTGACATTGGAATTATACAATTAATGTTGGAATTCCAAAGTGATTTTGAATAAAAAAAAATGAATCTGTTGATTATTAAAACCTAGTTTATAATATTATGTATGTATATAACTAGACACATTTATATAAAGATATATATATATATATATACCTATATATATGTTTATATAAATATATGTTTATATAAATATAGGTTTTTATAAATGTGGTTTTACACATACATGTGTGTGTGTGTGTGATAATATATATATATAAATGCTTATAATTTTGTTTTTGAAAAACACTGATTTATATAAGTTCTCAAAATTGTCTATAGATAGATATAAATAGCATTAACTCAAGCTACGACTTTCTAGAGTTGCAACACTTGCAAAGAAAAGAAGTGAAGGTTCTCAATGTTACAACATGAGCCATTATAATTTTTTATTTTCATGAATTAGTGTTTAAGAAGTGTCAACTGATTCAGGCAGTGGAGGTAAGACATGAGGTAGAACATGATTTAGATGTGGTTAACACAAGATGACCAAGTTCAAAGATGTGCCTAGACGAGTTTCATCATTATGTCATCACATGGCATATTGCCGACCTCTGATTTTAAAAAATCAACGTGGCAATGATCGTCGTTCTCAACGAAGGGCATTGCCACGGTGTTTCCAGACACACTTGTTTGGGCATATTTTTGAAACCCGACTTAAATTTTGGATATTTTTTTTAGATGCATTATTTCCGTACAAAACTCAAAATATTGTCCATTAAGGATTTTAGCAAATTCACTCCTAGAATATGAAAATCTTATGTTTATGACTTAGACACACACACACAAACACACTTATATTGTTGCCAAATATACAACAATATATAAATATACACACATACATACATATATATATATATATATATATATATATATATATATATATATATAGACATATCTAGTGTTATATATATATATATATAAACACACACACACACACACATACATGTCAACTATATATGGCACACAAGAATAACCCTATGCATATACACTTGGATATATACAAGTGCATATTTACACTAATACACATGTATTACAATTATTATTAGATATATGTATGCCTATATATACACATAAACACTATTGTACATATCGATGTACATATCATTTTACAAGTGTGCATATATATAGACATATGTAATGTTGTATATAGATACATGTATAATGTATATAGATCAATGAATGCATGTACTTTATATATACACCAATATAATATGGTTATTTATATTCTTATATACTATTATATATGTCTGTGTGTGTGTGTGAGTGTGTATGATTTTTTGAGGATATATGTATAGGCATATATACTATAGCCTATATACATGTATGCACAAGTAGTATGTATGCATAAATAAATAAATACACACACACAAACATTATACAAAAATTAATGTTTAAACATTATTGTTTAAATATTTATGCATACTATTATGCATATATGTATGTATATATAGAAGTATATAGGCATGTTTATATAGATAAAGACATATTTTATTTAATATTGTTTAAACATATATTTATCTTCTTATCTATTTATACTTATATATTGCTTTCTATATAGAGACATGAATATATGGATAAATGATTGTATAAATATATTTGTAGATGCATATATAATATTGTATATATGCATGTACATTTATGTATACTATTATACATATAAATATACAATAATATATACTTGTATAGACATAGTAATTTGTATGCAGCAAGCCTGTATATATACACACCAAGATATTGTTGTGTGTGTGTGTGTGTATCTTGATAGCAAATTGGGACTTTATACAAGTGTCTATATATATAGATTTTTAAGTGTTTTCTATATATAAATGTATATTATAATATGTATTTATGTATCCATATATATATATATATACAATAGTATATAATTAAGGTTGTATATATATATATATATATATATATATATTATCTATGCTCTTAGTGAATATTTTTTTAAAAGACTTATTTAATAATCAATTAGGTAACAACAATAATGCAACCTTTGAAAAGAACATCAATAGAACACTTAACAATATATCATTTATTACAATTTCAACCACAGAACTATAAACATCAAATAATATCATTAACAAAAATACATGAGTAATATTACACACACACACACACACACACACACATAATACTATGAATAATGTTTTAATACACAAACTAAAAAATATTTACAAAAACATACCTCAAATTTGATAATTTTAAAATATTAAACGAAAATATAACATATTTGATTTTGGTTCACTATAAAACTAAATTTTGCCATCCATTTATATAAGTCGGCATTAAACAAACAAGTTGAATCTCTCTTTCAATAATAGTGTTTTTGAAATTGTACGTTGAATGTTATAATTCAAAAGTGATTTTCCAAAAAAAAAATCAAAAACTATGTTGATTTTTTTTTCATAACCTATATTTATTTATTTATTTATTTAAATTTATATAATTATATATGTATAAATCTAAACATATATAATTAAATAAACATATATATAATTATATAAATCTATATAAATGTATATAGAAACATACATACATACATACATACATACATACATACATATATATATATATATATATATATATATATGTAAAATTAAGGTTATATAAATATACATACATACATATATATATATATATATATATATAAAATTAAGGTTATATAAATATACATATATATATATATATAAGTTTACATATATAGGTTTTTATATATACAGTTATACATATAAATACAAACACAAACACACACACACACACACACATATGGGTTTATATGTATATATTATATGTGTGTTTGTGTGTGTGTGTGTGTATAAAATATATGTATGTATGTATGTATATATATATGTATATATTTATATAAGTATATATGCTTATATATGTATGTTTTTAAATATATATATATATATATATATATATTTTCAAAAATGTTTAGAAATTTAGCGATATATATGAGTATATATAATAATATATATCCTAACATAAGTCATGATTTTTTTAGCAGCATCACTTTTGACTATAGAGAGTTACAAAAAGTATTTATCTGAACTGTGACCATTTCTAAAGTAATAATTCTTTGCTCCAGAGAAAAGACCAAAATTGAGGCTATTCCAGTACAGTGATATTGGGTTACATAGTAAAAATGCATGAGCCATGACAATTCTTATTGACATGATTTCGTGTTACAGAGTTAGAGGTGTCGACTGCGTCGAGCGGCCCAAGTAAGGCATGAGGAACAATATGATTTAGCTATGCATGGAATGGCACGACCCAGTTTAGAGTCGTTGCTAGAGACCAGTCTCTTGTCGACCCTCTAGGCACAACATTCCTAGCTAGTTTGGCTAAGCTTTACCCAACTTGGCATGACTCGGTATGAGTTGGCATGACCCAACACAACCCAAGAAAAAGACATGCCAATGGGTTATGATGTGTTGCCCACTTGCATGGCATGTTGTTCTAGTTGGACCTAAAAAATGAATCATTTCAATATGACAACACCTATTTGACACATCTATGCATAGTAGAGCTAAATGATTCATAGTCATTCTTAATACCATTACTTTATAATATAGAAAGAAAATGCACGAGCCATGGATATTTTTATTGCCATGACAAACCAAAATAAGAAAGAAACCAAAGAAATGAATATTCTCTAGTACTGTAACTTTGTATTACACAAAGACAGCTAAAATCATGACTCTTCCCTAACACCGTCCCTTTCTACTTAAAAAATGCACACAATTGTTTAAGTATAAAAATAGTACATAGAGCCAAAAACAAAAGAGCAGCGACGACATCAACAAAGAGGTGAAAAAACACTGCTTTGTATAAAAATTTGTCTATCTTTGGGGAGATTCATGAGCAAAGAGGTGATACAATATACAAACCTTAAACCCTAAAGGGATAGTATAAATTCTCACAATCACCTAGGAAAAGATCTGAGTTACACAAATAAAAATTGTGGGTTTAGAATTTTAATTTACATATAATTTTAAGGGTTATTATTAGGAATCTAAAATTTTACGAGATATATTTCAAATTATCTCATATAAATTATACTCTAACGTCTAGGTAAATTAAGGTCGTGTATTGGTGTATTTTATGTTATGTGATAGATATATAATTAATGAATTTTATGTTTGAAACTAAATTGAGGTCGACTAAATTGAGGTCGGCTATATTATCTCAACTAAAATCTTTTCTAATATCTAGCAAAATTGTGGTCGTATTAATTTTATTTAAAACTATAATTAAAATTATACTGTTAGTATATTTGTGTATATTATTATCATAAATAGTAATAGGTAAGTCATAAAATAAAAGCATGCAGAAATAAAGCAAAGAAATGATAGCCTTTCTAAAAGTGATGTGAGAGACAAACTTATATAACAAAACCTGACTTTGAGGGAAAATTAATCATGTGAGTATGATACTCATGAAACAAAAAATATTAACACTTTTATCGGCCAATCCCATTATATATATCAAATATGAACTAATCCTCAATTGATGCGTGAGTTTTATAGAATATATTTGTAAGGGTTTTACATTTAGTGTGTGAGTCCCATGTCATCATGGTAGTTGATGATGAGTAAGCCATGAGATATGCGTGAGTTGAGTTGACTCATAAATGGTGATAGTCATGTGAGTTACTTTATGTCATTTCACACTTACCGGTCAGATTTGAGAGAAAATATATATTAATTATTATGAGTATGATACTTATGAAGCTAAAAATATAAACACATCTAATTCTAAATAGTTCACGTCTTTATGACACATGAGGTTTGAAAATAATAATTTATATACTAAGCAACAAACAAGGATTTTGATGAGTTGTGTTAGAGGTAAAGAATTGTGAATGATTCCCAGGCATTAATAATTTCTATTTTTAGTGATAAAATACTCAAGAGATAATTAATGAGGGAATCATCAATGGAGAGGATCAAATAGATGACAACCATATTGTATGTCAATACGGCACTAAGACATTTTCACAATAATCCAATATTTATTCTATAATTAAGAATTATAATAACCAAATAAATTATATAGGTATTATGCATATTAAAATTACCAACCCTAGAATCTAAGATTCTTACCAAAAAAAATAGTTTTATTTTTCTGAATAGATCAATAGTTGATACGCTATTGTTTGATCAAGCTGCATATATAATCACTATTGGATTGTTATTTGGAATAAAGTCTGCTATACTACTTGTATGATTAATATACTTAAGGAATTATGTTGGATGAGGAACTATCCCTCAGCGAGCTTTTGAGATATTCTCTAATCCTAAAAATTAGACATTATAATAATGTCACAATAAGTTTCTGACATAACTACCAGAGATTATTTTGTTTGGATTGTCAACTTTAGTCGACATAAATATCCTTCAAAAAAGATATTGTTCTTAGTAGTTTGAATAATATATTTTTGTACTTTGAATTGCTTTACTCATCTTGTGTTACATTTTGTGTCCTTAGGTTTAATATTTTTTTTTTATTTTTTGTAGCCAAAATCTCTATGACAAAAAACTATAAGATTTTACTAACACCTCTTGACCCAGAGATTGAAAGAACTAGAATGATAATTTTGAGACATAGTGGTGAGAAAAAGTAAATGAAAGAAACTAGCAATAATAAAGAAGCCTAAGGGGCATTCAGCAAGAAATCCAAAGGCCTAGTCATCTCCACACCTTTGAAGATTATTGGTAGGTATTTAAAATATACATAATGATCTATGTTAATGAATACATAATTTTTTATTTTATCATATCATATAAATATATATTTATGGGTTGTCTACCAAGTAGCTCTATATTTAATATCCATGTTAGATCATTAACGAGGTGTAAATCTATTGGTAATCTTAGATATCGAGTCTAGCTTTGTTGTATAGTTCTTTACTTCCTCTTTACTTCCTCTATATTTTGTATATCCTAAAATGTATGCCTTTTAAAGTCATAACTTTGAAGAATGTCATGACTTCATAATAGTCATCCTCCTTAATTTCAACTTCTCTTTCATAACTTCATTTTTTCTATTCTATGTCATCTTCCTCAACTTCTTTGGGCCAAAAGTCTTATACAAAATCTTTTCGCCTAAAGTTCATGTTTTGTTGCCAAATTATTCAAAGTAAATCATCTATCCTACTACAATCATATTACTATTAATATTAATATTAAATTATACATATTGACTTCATATGTTTTGATAATTAATATTAAATTATATAGTATCTTCTGGAATTAGTACTCTCCAAGTATACATATTATCATAAAACTTTCTAGATCATTCAACTTTTTACGAGTTTTCATTAAATATTTATATTGTATTTTTCAATCATATTCACAATTCTATACCTATTCAACTTTCCCTTATTATCCACGATATCCTTGATAAATTTTACATATTTAAGTATTTAAGAAAATTCTTCGACAAACAAAATATCTTCTTTCAACTTTTTAAAAATATAGAGAAGTTTATCAAAAACTTAATTTAATTTCCACTTTCTAAAATGTTGTGGAAAAGAAAGATTTAGAGGAAAATTACTTTTTAATTAATTCCCCCTCATTTTTCATCTTTTTAGTGCTTAGGTTAATTTCCAATCGCTCCTCGATTAATTCTTTTTTGTTTGTTATAATTGAGAGGATGAGCAAGGCATTATATCCGTTGAGTATCATGGCTTTGGAGAATGTCATAGAGTTGGGAGCTATGACTTTTGAAAATACCATGGTAGGAGCCATGACTTTTGGAAATGTCTTGGCATTATCAGTTCTAACTCTATATTTTAGCTTTATTTATTTGTTGTCCCTCAAACTGTTTTCTACTTCTAAGTATAATTGAGAAGTAGTTCTTGTTTGTCTCAATATCACTCAATAATTCATTGATGTTCTTTTCATTCACTAATAATATCAATTATTTGATTTGATTCTCTATATACTTCATCACCATATTTGTATATTCTAATTTTATCGCATGCCTCACCCTTCTTGAAGATCATTTTTTCTTTTATCTTGGATAGTAATTCTATTATTTTATCATTGATAGTAAAATTTTCTTCACCTTTTTAATATTGATAATTTGAGGTCTATCCTCCTTGAATATGAGTCCCATAGAATTACTCCCAAATTTCTTCAAGACTTATCCAACAATCTACTGCCCAATTCAATAGCATCTATGTAAAATATTTTCATGATTTTTCATGTTCAAATTATTGTGTGTGAGAATATTAGTTTTGGTCAAAACACATACTATTTTCCTTATAAACTATTAGCCTTTACTTAAGAAATGAGATCAAATTTTAACATTTATTGTGGTTACAAAATAATAATTTCTTTCATTCCTTTTGGCTTCTTCTCTTAAGCTTTCAACTTTTTAAGAAATTCTTTCATCTTTGAGTCCATCACAGTAATTCTGTTCAACTCCAACACTCCGACATGCTCACTCCCAAAGACATGATAATCAAAGATTGCTAGTTATTGTGAAATCCCAAAAAAAAATGAAGAAATAAATAATATTATTTTGTTCTGGAAAAATAGGGTAATAAGAAAAATAACCAGAAAGTTTTAGAACCTTGATGATAAAATAGATTTCGTTATTGAATTCGTCTTGGAAAATATACCTTCGGTGACAAAATTCGTCAAATTCCGAGGAACTTTAAATTTTGTTATTTTTTTAATTTATTTAAATAATTATGACAATAAATAAATAAATAAATAAATAAAATTGGAAGCAGAAGACCACGCCATGACATCAGCATGTGGCTGCACCATGCGCAGTCATGTGTAAAGAGAAAAAAAAAGTATAATAATTATATTTTTTATAATAGAATAAAATTAAAAAAAATGCCATGAATCCAAAAAATGGGATGACGGATAGAATAATAAAAATATACTTCTGCTTCGGTGGCGAGAGAGACAGAGCTCAGAAGAAAAAAAATAAATAATATATTGATTTTCTTTTGATCATAACGGATTATTCTGAAGTCGGAATAGAATAGTCATAGTTTTAAAGTTGCTCTACATGACAAGATCTTCAGTTTGATATCAAATTGATAAAAAGTTTCTGTGTTTTGTTTAGTAAAATTTAGTGCATGTGAATTTAGTTTTGATTGTTATAGTTGTGTCTGAAACATCGTTTAATCATAAATAGTATAATTATATTTCATGTGCACGAGAACATTCCATATACATGAGTGGGTGCCTGATATATATATATATATATATAAAGGTATATGGATTGTATTTGGTAAACTTGAATTGAGACAACATCCAAACTGAGTTGCATGGTATTTTTTCTGGAGCATGGCTAATATGCGAACTCGAATTGGGAGAACATCCAGGCTAAGTTACGTTGTGGTTTTTGAAAAATATCCAAGAAAAAAAATATTTTGCCGGAAAATATTAAATATGTTTTTTAGAGGAGGACCATATTTCTCGGAGTAAATCCAAGAAATACATATTTTATTCTGAGAAATGTCCACTATGTTTTTTGAAGGAGGTCAATATTTTTCGGAATAATTCCAAAAATAAATAAATAAATAAATATATATATATATATATATATATAATATGTCACACATGGCTTCAGCATGTGTGAGGGAGTCGAGGGTACTCAGAAATATGGGCATATAAACATTTCATCTATAATTGCATTCATGTAAACATTATACTTGAGTGGGTGTTAATATATATGCATGATATTTTACTTGCACTTAGATAGGAAGTAGCCAGTAGCAGTTTACCTCTACTGAGCTTTGCTTACTCTGTTGTGGGACCCCTTTCAAGTACATGTCCAGGATAGTTGACAGATTCACATGTGGGATCACACATGTGAAGGGAAGTCGGTTGTGGCTTAAATTGTGTATTATGTGTTTTTAATTCCGTTAAGCAAATAAAAGGAAAAAAATTGTATATTATATTTTAAAAAATTTTATTTTATTGCACATTGTATTGTATTATAGAATGAATGGGACCCCTGGGAAATGGGGTGTTATAATTATTATTTGCTAACTTCTCAAATAAATAACATGCTTTCTTGTGTGATTTGTTCATAATTAAACAACCTGAGGATACAAAATGATATTCTTTATCATGTAATTCAGCCCGTTGTAAAATATTTGAGCTTGAAACCACGACTCAATTTCAAATTAAGGGTATTTCTTCAATAAATTTTTAAATTAGCCTCAAGCATCATATAAAATATCTTTCTCCTCTTAGTTGAATTAGATTATCTTACTCCTTAATTTTGAGGTAATTTGAGGCAAGAAGAAAATTATGATGAAAGCTTGTACAAGTTCATCCCAACTCTAAATTGAACATTAAAATAAGTATTGGAACACAATTCATATCTTGTATCTCAAAAAAAAATATAACTTGATAGTATCCAGACTAGCTCCATTTATTTTAACTATATCATAAAACTCTAAGAGCATTATGACATGTCTATTTAGATCTTCTAATATCCTCCTATTATACTAATATTATTGAACCATTGCTATAATACTTGGCTTTAAATAGAATAATTTCATTAAATTATAATTTTTATGGATTATGTTAAATAGTAGTAAAATTGATTAATTTTTGTATTAAATATAAGAATTGGTAAAATTTTGTGGAGTAAGAGTGGAGCAAAAAGTCATCCAAAATCATAGCATTCATCATGTTATGACTTTATTATACACTTTGAAATTATAGGATAGTTTCGACTTCAATTATTGGACAAAGCTTTAAAAAATAATTATGATAATATTTGTATGTCATGATTCTATTATTTTATTGATGTAATTATGTTATTATGCAACATATTCTCTTTGGGTGCAAAATTTTTTAAAAAATAATAGCCAAACCATCTCAATGATATTTTTATGACTGTAATGTTAATTTTGCATAGTAATAACTGAGTATTCAACTTTTACTAAAAGCCATGACAACCTATAGTGTCAGAACTTTCTCATTACAAAACCATAAATATTAAGAATTATGCCATGGATTTTCTCTAACACCTTGACTTTTGGCTACAAATAGTTTCGAAGAGTATTTACTCCAGCGATGGCCATTTCCAAAACTACTACCATTTCTAGAATCACGATTCTTTGCTCTAGAGAAAATATCAAAGTCACGGTCATTCCCAATACCATGACCTTGGTTTATAGAGTCAAAATATATGAGCCACAATCATTCGAGTGATATGACTTTATGTTACAGACTAGATATGCATGAGTAATGGTCAATCTCAATGCCACGACTTCATGTCATATAAAACAAATACATGAGTCATAGTTATTATCAACACTATGACTAGAGGTGTGAAATGGATTGTACCATGCTGGCATGACTCTAAACATGGATAGCTTGACATGATTCATTGGTATTATAACTTTTTTGTTACAAAAAGGGAACGGTAAAGTTGCTACCCTTCCCCTGTCCCAATATTTCCCACTTGAAAAAATACACTTATATATTTGAGTATAAAAGTGAAACATGGAGTCAAAAAAAATAGGAGCATGGGCATTAGCAAGGTGAAAAAACTAAGGTTTTATAACAAAAAACTTTCCAATGTTAAGAGAAATTAATGAACAAAGAAATAATGTAAAACAAAAGCATAAATCCTAAGAAAGGTGTACAAATTAAAACTCCAACCTATGGGTAGATATGAGATACATGAATGATAATTATGGGTTTAGGATTTTAATTTTTAGATACCCTTGAAATTTGTCATTGAAAATCAAAAATTCAACAAATTATATTTCAAATTTTTTCATATGTATTTTTGCTCAATATTAGGCTAAATTGAGATTTATATTTGGTGTATTTTATTTCTTATGATGGATATATAATTGATAGATTTTATGTTTGATTTTTGTTGTGATTTGATTACTGATAAATCTAATGATTATTTAGAATTAAAATTAAGATTTTAAAATTAGTATATATATGCATATTAACATAGATGATGGTAGCAAATAAGCCATAAATCACACCCGTGCATAAATATAAAAATAAAGTAATTTCTCTTTCAAAAGTGATGCATGCAATAAACTTATACATCAAAACTCAACATTGAGACAAATTTAATCATTTGAGTATGTCGCTTACGAAGTCAATCCAATATACATCTCATTGATAAACTGTCTCTTAATTGATACAAGAGTTTTTCTGAGAGGTTTTCCTAAGTGTTTTACATTAGTGCGGGTGTCGTGCCATCGTGATGAATAATGATAGGCCAACTATATGATACACATGAGTGAATGTGACTCTTAAGGTTATGATAATTTTTTGAGTTATTTTTTATCATATGATTTTATACTGGTGAGATTTGAGAGAAGACATTAATTATTATCAATATGAAACTTAGAAAACTAAAAGTACAGATACTCTTAGTATCATATAAGTTCATCACTTTATAATTTATGAAATCAAATAATAAGAATATATATAAAGTAACCATCAAAAACAATTGATGAGTTGACTAAAAGATGTCGAATTAAAAATGAATCTCGAACAGAAATAATTTGTTATTTTAGTGATAATGTACCAATGAGATAGTTATGAGAAAACCTTTATTGAAGAAGAACCAATAATTGAAAACCAAGTTTTATGCTAGTAAAGCTCTAGATTTTTTTACAATAATTTAACTTTAAATTTATAACCAATAATAATAACAATTAGACAATTTAGATAGGTTAGTATACATAAAGAAATGACCAGCCCTAGAATCTAAAAATATTGTCAGAAATTTAGTTTTATCCTTCTGATTAAAATAACAATTGACTTACTATTAATTGATCAAACTACTTATACAATCACAATGAGATCTATATATGGATAAAAATTAACTTTACTTACAAAGCCCATATATTTGACCTATATTGAATGAAAGACCCTCATCCAATAAATTTTTAAAATATTATTTAATTCTAAAAACTCGACATCATAATAAAGTCATAATACTCCCTGTGAGAAATTAAGACTACTATATGGATTATACTAAGGGAATTTCAATTTATGTTCTCTTTCTTATCTTACTTTTGTTTGGGTACATTGCTTCCTTCTATATTTTATCTTGTATACATTATGTGCATGCTAGTTTTTCTCTCATTATCTTATTTGCACATAGCACATGCCCATCTTTTTGTTATATATATATATATATATATATAATGTGGCTTTTGAATAAAATAAGCATCTACTGAATGCCCTACACATTGCACAAAGCTCACAATAGTAGAGAAGACTTGCTTAATTTTTGCCAAAATCTTACCCAACCCCAATCTTGGAATGTTAAGACCCCATTTATGAGAAAGTTAAACATATATAGACATAATATATATATATATATATATATATCCATACACTTTTATACATTTGTATATGTGTGTGTGTGTGTGCTTTTATATGCACACACACACACACACACATATATAAATATATATTTGTGTGTGTGTGTGCATCTGTATAGTCACATATAATTGTATATATATACCAATATTGTTGTATATACATTTTATGAGTCGGAGGAAGGATAAAATAACAACTTCACACAGATTTTCATTGTATTGAGAAGTATAATATATGCAGGGGAGAGAGTATATTCCTCCAACTAAAAAAGTAAGTTTTTTCTGATACGTTTTCAAACATAAAGCTGATTTCACATGCCAAGCAATTGAAATCCCAGTAGTCAATGGAACCTTACAACAACTCCAATGGGAGTTGCTGTCAAGGGTGTCATCCCCGTAACTACTAAAATGACACCCAAATCACAAAAAAAAACAATACTTCAATGAAGATGGCATAAGTGTTGGCAAAAAATCATCCATGAAAGTGGGGTGCCATATTTGGCAACTTTAGAGAGTGATGCATAAGGATGCAAAATCTTCGTTGATGGCTCCTATACATCTCAAAGGCTCTCTCAATGGCTATATTATATTTCAATTTCTTTACAAACATAGAGATTCAAATTGAAAGAAACTTACCATGAATTCTTGCCTTTGAAACCCTAGCTTTCCTCAATATGTTAGTTTTCTTGAACCTTAGCCCGAACCCTAGCCTTTGTTGTCATTTTGCAAAAAGCCATCGTAAAAAGGGAGGAAGAGGAAGAAAGAAACAAGGAGGAAGAGAGCCATTGTGCAGAGAGCCATTGTGCAGAGAGCCATTGTGCAGAGAGCCATTGTGCAGAGAGCCATTGTGCAGAGAGCCATTATGTGAAAGGAGGAATATGAAGAAATAAAGAAGGAGAAGGAGGTGGAAGAAATCGAATCATAAAAAATGGTGTTTGCCTTCTCTCTATTCGAATTTTGATTTTTAAATTAAAATATATAATTTACTAATTTTTTAACTTGATTATAAATTATATATTTTTTTATGAATTGATCATTTTTTAAATTGATTATAAATTTTTAATGAAATAAATTGCTCATTTTTAAAATTGACAAATTGATTTTTTTTAGATTTGAATTGATAAATTGCTAATTCTTTAAATTAATTAAAAAATTTATAATCTATAGATTTATCTGTATACCTTATAAATTGTTCATTCTTTAAATTGATTAGAATTTTTTTTTGTAGATAGATTTGAAACATGATGGTTCTTTAACTGGTTTGCTTATAAATGACATCGATTTATATAATGATAGTGATACTATTTAGAGCAATCATATAGTATTGGCTCTAGTACAAAATGAAGTCATTACAAATTGAGAAAATCACAAAGGAGATAGAACTTCTCTAAATAAGAACATAAATTAATGGGAGAATTGTGATTTGGTGCACCCACCAAAAGATATTTTAAAAAAATTAACCAATCTTTTAATATTTCAAAAAAAAAATGAACCAAACTATTAATAAATTAAAATTCAGGGCACTCAAATACATTAATCCTAAACTACCATCGCCCCTCTTCCATTTCCCTTGCCCTTGCCCTTGCCCAGCGAGCTCAATCATGGAGCTCAAGGAGCTCGTGGAGAGGGGCGAAAAGAGAGGAGCCAGGGCGATGGGCGTGGGCAAGAGTAAGGGGGGAGGGGCGAGAAGTAAGGGCGAGGGTGAGGGCGAGGGGCGAGGGGCGAGGGCAAGGGCAAGGGGCGAGGGCGAGGGCGAGGGGAGAGGACGAGGGTGAGGGCGAGGGGCGAGGGGCGAGGGCGAGGGGCGAGGGCGAGGGCGAGGGCGAGGGCGAGGGCGAGTGCGAGGGGCGAGGATGGGAAAAGGGGGAGATGAGCTAGGGTAGTTCAGGTTTAATGAATTTGAGTGCCATGAATTTTAATTTATCATTAATTTCATGTGTTTTTTTTTTGAAATATTAAAAACTGGGTTACTTTTTTTTAATATATCTATTTGTTGGTGCACCAAATCACAATTCCCACTAAATAAATTATGTCTACATGGCTTAATACGAGCAAAGATGAAATTATTGGGAATTAACAATAAGGTGGTGTATTCTGACAAAAAATATTACAATACTTAGCACTTCATGGTGACAATCATGAAGAGCATTCTCAATCTTTTATTAAAAGTCATTGGACTAATATAAATGCAAGATGCATCAAAATTATTGGTTTTTATAGTCAAAATGAAAGATTTTGACAAAGTAGACACACCAAGCAAAATAATGTAAGATTTAAACTTTTAATTTAGATACTAGTATGTTTTGATATTTGAACTATTAATTGAATAATTGCAAATATTTTCAAGTTGAAGCAATAGAAACATTTGCTCAATTAATTAGAAAAATATTTCAATACAAGCATTGTTGGAATATATTGAAAAAGGAGCAGGAATGGAGTGAAAATATGACCACAAATGGAGTTAACTACTAAATCAACTAATATTGAATCTTGCTATTCAACTAAATATTTAGAGGATGACACTGTACCTTCGTCCACTCCCAACATCGATAGGGTATTGTGCAGAAAGGCTTCCAAGAAACAACTTAAAAACAAAGATAAATAATCTAATGTTAAAAGTTCACTAGATAATCACCGCTAGAATGAAAAAATGAAATTTAACTACAAAAATTTGAGCAAAACAAGAAATTTTATGCTCAACATGAGAAAGAATTGGAGCAACATCATAAACAATTAAAAATCGAAGAAAGACATCTACAAGAAATTAAAATGCAAAATGAAATAAAAATTATGAAAACTGATAGTACTTGCATGGACCAAATTTCTACAACATATTGGAATACCATGAAGATAGGAAATAAGAAAAAACAAGGTTTTAAATATCATTATTTATTATATTGTGATTATTTTTTAATTTGTAGTCATTTATTATGTTGCAATTGGAATTCAAAAGATATCCTACCTGTATTAATTACAAATTCAAATGGTATCCTAATTTGTAGTCAATTATTATGTTGCAATTAGAATTCAAAAGACATCCTACCTGTTTTAAATGAACAAAATGACATTTGGCACCCCAATTTTGGAAACTCACTTTGGAATTGCTTAGATTTAAAAAAATTCAAATGGTATCCTACATGTCTTAATTACAAATATATTTGCATCTTTCTATACCACAAGATCGGGATGATGTATTTGATTGGAATAATTCCAATTGTCATATGCAAATTAATACTTAATTAATTACTATGCTCATTAGACATCTCCCTCTAGATATTTCTAATTTAATTACTCATATAATTTTGTATAATCAGGATGTAGCAAAAATCAAAGATGTAAATTATGTGATGTATACCAAATTTAATGTGATTAGATGGAATAATTCAATTAGGTATATACAAAAGTATTTGAAAAAACTAGTTATAATATATCACAGCTAAGGGTGTTAATGATGCAAATCAAGTTGAGGTTCAACTGAGCTCAAGTTAAATCATTAACATTTCAAGTTGAGCTCAAGCTCAAATCAAGCTTACTCAAACCAAGTTCAACTAAACTCAATTAACATTGAATCACGGTCAAGCTTATTCAGTCAAGTTTCGAAGTCAAGTTCAAGTATCTCACGAGTTGTCATTTCATTAACACAACTAATTATTATATCGAATTTTAGGAGAAATAGTGAAAGGAAGATATATATATATATATATGAGATTTATAACTTATTAATATACTTTATAGAATAATATTCTATTTTATTAATTTTTTCTTTTAAAAAATTAATTATTTTTGAAATAAATATATTTAAAACTAATTAAAAAATAAAAATATGATTGTTAGAGAATAGAAAAACAAAGATACATTATTTATATCATGCCTAAAGAAATAAAATTTTATATATAAAAATATTAAAATTTCTCACAAACTAAGTTGAGTAACAAGTTGTTCAATTTGACTAGACAAAATTCTATCAAGCGGACACAATCGAGTTAAAGGGCTGACCAAGTCACGTTCTAGTAGCTAACAAATTACCATCTCATTAGCACTCTTGATTACAGCAATAAAAAATTAGCTAAATTATTAAACTTAGACTAACAATCAATTATTCACAAACACATTTATTTAAATCTCATTCATAGTTTGTTGTTTTCCATTGTTTCTATAGTGATAATATCAGCTTGATTACTTTTAGAGGACAAATAGTTTTAATTTAATTTTTAAAATACTAGAGAAGGCTCTTAATTGTTGGTTTGAAACAAACATTGCCCAAATCATTAAATTCGAGTTCTGGTGTGATTGACTTAAAAAAATAAATTTATTAATGATAATATTGATAAATATTAAAAAAATATATTAATTTTTTTAAATTCATTTATGAGCAACTAGTGACCTAGCCAATGTCCCATTAAACTAAAATATATATATATACAAAGAATAAATGTAAATTCAATATAAATTTAAATTATATTTAAAATTTTACTATAAAAGAAAACACATGAATAACAAAAGCTGCAACTAGAAGTGCTTATGTCACAAACAACACCTGTTTGGAAAAAATTACGACAAATATGATTTTTAAAAGTATACTGGGAAAGTTAAAAAGACAAACAAGGAATAAAGATTAGGATACAACTGAATCATAAACAAGGAAAGAACAAGATTTACTTGACACATCTTGTAGAGTTTTATAAATTGCTACAAAGCAAAGATTGGTATTAATATCACAACTTCAAAATAAATTTATATTACATTAATTAATAAATTGTAATAAATGGACCTCAATGTGCGACTTACATAGGATGTATTTATAATTAGAGCCCTAGTCACTTTTCTTAGGATAGACTAGCTGTGATACTCATTTCACATCCTATTGACTTGAAATAAACAAAGCATATTTTTAATTTTTTTTTGTTTATTTTTTATTGTTGAGGCATGATACACAAATAAAAGCAAACGTATATGTGGTTCCACCCAAATTTTAAAAAAAATTATTTTAACTTTGAAAACTAAACTTCACCAGAAGTATTTATTACCCCAAAAAAAAATTCTACAAAAAAAACCACGTCTCCTTTTCTCTCCTCTTAGGTCACATAAATCATGGTTGTTATATAATCTCTATTCCTCCATTCTCTACTCATCAAATAGTAACACTAATTTTTTAATTTTTTTTTTTTGAAAATGTTCACTTGCAAAAATCTTTTCAATTAAGGATATTAGTAAATTCACTTCTTGTATATGAAAATCTTATGTTCATAACTTAGACACACACACACACACACTTATATTGTTGCCAAATATACAACAATATATAACTATATATAAAGGGGGAGAGACATATCTAGTGTTATATATCTATATATATATACATGTCCACAATATATGGTACACATGTATAAACCTATGTATACCTTTTGGATATATGCAAGTGCATATATACACTAATACACATGTATTACATTTATTATTAGATGTATGTATGTCTATATATACACATAAAACACTATTGTACATATATATGTACATAGTAGTCTATAAGTGTGCATATATATAGACATATTTAATGTTGTATATAGACACATTTATAAAGTACCTAGATAAATGAATGTATATACCTTATATATACACCAATAAATTATGGCTTTATATATTCTTATATACTATTGTGTGTGTGTGTGTGTGTGTGATTATACGACCATATGTGTATAGGCATATATATTATGGTCAATATACATGTATGCACAAGTAGTATGTATGCATAAATAAATACACACACACACTCACTCACTCAAACATTATACATAAATTAATGTTTAAACTTTTATGCATACTATTATACATTGATATATATATATATATATATATATCAGTATATAGGTATGTTTATATCGATATAGACATATTTATTGTTCTTATATATTTAATTTAAATATAGGTATGCTTTTTATATAGAGGCATGAATGTATGGATAAATGATTATATAAATATATATGTATATGCACATATAATATTGTATATATGCATGTACATTTATGTATACTATTATACATATAAATACACAATTATATTTTAGTGCTCTATTAAAAAAATTTATTGAGAATTATTCACTAATTTTCCATAAATTCAAAAAATATGTCTTGAATTAAAAACTATGTGATGAGAGGCGCTCTCCCATCATTAAAAAAACATTCATTTTATTATGCTTCGAATTCACTCTCTCTGAAACCCTATAGTTGCGCATGCTGCTACTTCTTTTCCTCTCCCCAAACAATATCAAAATCATTAATCAATTAGTGATCTAAATTTGGGAAAAATATGAGTGCATTGTCTTTCAGCTTTGCATTCTCATTCTCCTCTCTATAAACCATATTCATGTGTCTCATCTTATTCTCTGAATTCTCCTTCTTTTCGAAACCCTATAGCTGTTCATGCTAATTTTTTTTCTTCTCTCCCCCAACAATATTAAAATCATTAATTGGCTGGCAATTGGAAATTTTGAAAAATATGATTGCATTATTTTTCAGCTTTGCATCCTCATTCTCCTCTCTATATACCCTATCCCCATGCCCCATCTTAATCTATGAATTCTTCTTCTCTTCAAAACCCTATAGCTGTTCATACTATTTTTTCTTCTCCTCTCCCCCAACAATTTGAAAATCATTAATCAGTTGATGACTGAAATTTTGTAAAAACATGAGTAAATTGTTTTTCAGCTATGCATTCTCGTCACCCTAAGATTCACTAAATATAACTACTCCTAAAGAACACAATTCACTACCCTCATCTTCGATTTTAATCTTATTGGCTATCTCGATGGTACATCAGTTTGTCTCATTTCCACAATTCTCCAATATGATGCGCAGCTTTCCAATCTGGACTATCTTTCTTGGTGCCATCAAGATCAACTCATCCTCCATTCCAATTTTAGTTCCTAAGTGAATATGTATTTCTGCTTGTCTCCACTTCAACCTCTAGTAATGATGCTTGGATTTGTTTATCATGTCTCTTTGCCAAATTCTCAACTCAAAATATCATTTATCTAAAAGATAAGTTAACCATGAGCACTCGAATTGATCTCTCAGTCAATAACTTCTTTGTTTCAATTAAATAATTTGCCGATGAACTTACTCTTCTTGGTTGTCCTCCTAGTGATGTTGAACTTCTTGTCTATACTACTCGTAATCCTAAATTTTTCTACAAGGAACTTATTACTGCTATCCACACTCTCAACTCTATAAAACTATTCAGAGAATAATTTGATAAGATCAATTTCTATGAAATATTCTTTGTTCACGATGACAAATCTAAATCTATTCATGTTGCACCTATAGTCAATTGTACCAAGTGTACCATTTCGTTGCCTTATTCTTCTAAATACCAATTTTTCTCTCCCTCATCTAATCTACTACTTGAATCATAATCACTACCAAAGCCTACTTTCCTTGCATCTATACCTAATGGCATTGATGTTTTCCAATAATGTGACAAACATGGTCACAATACTAATCATTATTTTATGCTTTTCCCATGGCTACATCCTCAATGTCCATCGTCTACTCTTCATGTTACCATTTCATCCTCACATTGGATCCTACTCTTGGGCACCTCACACTATGTTACCTCTCATCTTTCCAATTTTTTTATGTATTGACATCTTAAAACTCTGCCACATACGCCTCAACATAATGGCACTTCTAAATGCTGCCATCATATTGTTGAAACTAGTTTTCCTTTCCTCTTGTTTTTTCATCACTTCCTTCACCCAATCCAATTTCTCAACATACACTAATTCTAGAAGCAACATCTCTTCCACTACATATCATAATGCTACCATCGTTGATACCATATTTTCCCACTTCTATGGAAATAAGTATTCCTTGATCATCATTTACTTCTCCCTACTCTTTAGATTCTATCTCCTCTGTACCTCTCGCCACTACCTATCTTACTCCATTTGTATCCTTATCCATGCTTCCCCATTCTTCTCAAAGTATGGTCACCAATTCCAAAAATAATAATATTAAACCAAAGCATATTTATCACACTACTACCAACCATCATTTACTTGAGTCAAATGAACTATCTTGTGTATCTCAAGCTCTTAATTATGTTGATTGGAGATGAGCTATGTCTAAAGAACTTATTTCCCTTATTCACAATGGTACATAGGAGCTAATATCACCTAGCTCAACTCAAATTATTGTTGGATGCAAGTGAGTATTCCATATTAAATGATTCTTATGGTTTCATCTTTCGATATAAACCATTCCGTATTGTGAAGGGATTTCATCAATGCCCCAACATAAACTTCATAACACATTTAGTCCCATGGATAAACCTAAAACTATCCATGTTTTTTATGCACTTGTTTTATCTCGTGGTGGGAACCATCAATAAGTTGTTAATTATGCCTTCCTTTATGGTACATTATTTGAAGAAGTATTCATGCAGCAACATCCAAGATTCACTGATACAACATGCCCATGCTATGTGTGTCACCCTTGTAAAGCCATCTATGGTCTCTAACAAGCTCCTCCTATGTGGTACAAGAATTAAAAAGATTTATATGGTTTTATCAATTGTAAGAGTGACACATTGTTATTTATTTACCATAATGCCATTTTCACTATTTATTTATTGGTGTTTGTTGATGATCTCGTCATCATTAGTAAAGATACATGCTACATCAACCAATTTTTTATTCATTGGCTACTAGATTTTGTATCAAATACCTCGGTGACCTATATTTGTTTCTTTGTATTGAAATTATTCCTGTCTCATCTATATTATTTCTCTCTCTAAATAAATATATCCATGATCTTTTATCCAAAACCAACATAACTAATGATAAAGAGTAGTACTCGGGTGTCTTATTCTTAACCTCTACAACTTCATGAAGGCTCTGTACCTACAAATGATAAACAATATCACAGAACCATTGCAGCTCTTCAATACTTATCCCTCTCACTCAGCTAGATGTGTCTTTTGCTATTAACAATGACTCGTTTCATGCATGCTCCCACTAACATGCATTGATCTGCTATTAAATGTGTGTCTGTTATCTTAAGGCCACTTTGCATTGTGGTCCATTTCTTAAGTGCCACCTACAATTGGATTACATAGTCTACCTTGGGGGCAATGCTATTTCTTGGAATTCTCAGAAGAAAAAGAACCTCCATAGAGACTGAGTATCACTCTCTTATCTCATGTGCTGTGTAATTTTTTGGATTAACAACTTGTTGTATGAGCTTTAGGTTCGATATCAGTGCTACATTTTTCTCCATCAATCTGGTATTTCATTAATGTTTGAAAAATAGTAGGCTTGATTAACACTTTGTTCATGATCATGTTACTCGAGGATGCTTTATTATTTCTAATGTCTTCTAAAAATTATTTTGCCGATGCTCTTACCAAGCTGCTTCCTGTTCCATCACTCCAGCAGTTACATTCCAAGCTTGGTGTCTCCAATGGGAGTATCGTCTTGTGGGGGCATTAAAAGTTGTTCCATCGTTGCTTCCATAAGACTCTTTAACAAAAACTATGTATCCATTAAGTTTTTTTGGCACCTCAAATAAGAATATTTCAAAAGGTATTTCGTAATATTAGTGTAAGTTTTTCCTTGTAAATAGGAACAACTAAAATAACTTATGCTATATATTATACTCACCACCTACAGTTAAGAATAATCCATATTCTTTTTCAGTCTTTCTCTTGTTCTTAGTTTGTGACATTTTGTGGTGTAATGTATATTTAATTTTATATATATATATATATATATATATATAGTATTTTTCAAACCACAACATAATTGTAATATTATTGACATTTTAAGCATATGAGTACAAAGCTACCATATATTTATATGTATGCGTCAAGATATACATATATATACATGTAGATAAACATATACTTTATCTATGGATACATATATATGGTGTGTAATTATATACTATACTACTTCAATATATGTGTATATACCTCTTGATATATATAGAGTAGCATATGCACATGCACAGATACACTTATATGTCTATAACAAAATACATAGTCATACAATACAATTTATAATTAACATGAAATTGTGTATAGCTATATATATATATATAGTACTGTAATAGTTTATAGATAGACATATAAAGCTTCAATATATGTGTTTATATATGTAACTGATATATAATATTGTATATAATATGCTATTATGTCTATTATTTTCAATTCACTTTAATATACATTATGTATGGTAGTATATACACACATACACATACATATTTTTTGAAATTGTATATGTGTATAGATATACATGTATATTCAAACACTATATATATATTCTATTGTAGAAACTACTTGATTACATGTAGTGCTTGAATATATGCATAGATAGACATACAAGTAAATTTATATACTCTTGTATACAAGTGTTATTTTTAATAAAAATAAATATAAGTGTTCGTCTATATATGTGTACATATTTGTCTTTATATATATCATTTGAATATATATCTATATATAGATATATTGGTGTGTGTGTGTGTGTGTGCGTGTATTATACATATGCGTGTATCATTTCTAATAAAAATTAATATGTTAACATACATATATATTGCAGTGTGTTTTTGCCCAATTATTTATATTAAAAAAATAACATTTCATTTGAAATTTTTTGTTAAAGATTATATATTTCGTAAGAGATAGTTATTTTTTTTATAAATATCTCATTTGAAATTAATAAATAGATATTAATTAAAATTTCAATAAAATTTATTTTATTTTTTTATTTTAATATCCAAAATTACAAATGAATATGAAAATAAATGAATATGTCAAACATAAAGTAGGTTTGGAATATTACAATGTGCAATGTTAATGTATGCAACACACAATTACATTGTGTAAAATATATCATAATTATTACTATTAACATACTTACCACATAATTACAAGTCAATTTTATTGTGTAATTTATATACACGTGATATAATTTTAATATTAATTAATTCATACACATCACAAATAGATATAATCATAATTTCAAATCTTTTGCACCACATAATTAAATATCGCATAATTCAACATTAACATACATTGTCTATAATTACATAATAATAATAATAATAATAATAATAATAATAATAATAATAATAATAATAATAATAATAATAATAAAAGAAGTGATCAACAGTTATTTTTGTCTAATATCCCCAATGCATATTAGGCCAACTTTGTTACCTATGACAACAAAATAATGTTATACAAACATTCAAATAAATTGTATGAACATATAAGAACTTACATATATATATATATATATATATGATGTGTGTGTAATTGTCAACATACACAAACACACACACAAATTTAACACACACGCACACACACACATATATATGTATGTATGTACATATGTACTTGTGTGTGTGTGTGTGTGTATTTATATATGTACTTGTGTATATATATGAGACTATATGATTATATATATAGTCATACCTAATATATAAGAATATATGTACATTACACACACACACACACACACACACACATATATATAAGATTATATGCCTATATATATATATATATTTATATATTGGGCACATGCCTAATACTATGTAGATACAGGTAGATACATTAATATATAGTGCAAAATCTATAAATACAATAAAATACTTGTATACATTGAGCATACTATAGATATTATATGTTGATATATAAATACTATAATATCTATAAATACTATTTATAGATAGCATGATATCAATATATATGTTGATATATAAATATTGATTTATATATATATAATTAAGAACAACTTGCATACAATAGTATACATGTATATATGTATTATACTAAATGTTTTTATATATATACATGCTGATGTATATATATAAATATATATATTGATGTAACAGCCATTTATAATTATATGTATGTAGATATATTAATATGATTGCACCAGTACTAATATTGATGTATAATGCTATACTAAAACTATAATTTCAAAAAAATCATACCTCTAGTAATTAAAAAATATTAAAAAACATAAAATATTAATGTTTTGGTATATTTTAAACTTGGAATCCAAAAATATTTGTGCACCAGTACATGTAATATGAAATACATTTAGTTATGATATATAAATGTATATAGTATTTATACATTTATACATATATTCATATAAATATATGTACAATTATACATATAATCACATTCCTTCAATTCCTTAAATTAAATCCCAATTTTGATAATGCAGCATAACTTTTTTATGATATCGATAGTGTTCACATTGAAACATTCTGTTATTTAATGGGTGAAGTGATTCGTCAAAAAAAAAGTTATAAATTCATGGTTTAGCATTTCTTGCTTTGGATTATAATTTTCTTCCTCATAGTTGACAGTTCTGCCATTGTATTTAATGATTTATTTTTCTAATCAAATTGCTCAATTTCAAATTTGGTGCATTGGTAAAATTTTATTTCCAACTACTCCCAAATGCAAACTTTTGTTTTGGTTTCCCATTTTGTTTTTGGTTTTAATTTCTTCCACTTCTCCATCATGCTCTTGTTCGTCTAAAAATAGGTGAATATTTAATATCAACCATTGTATGATTAATTTTTTAAGTTTTCGTCGTATATTTAAATTGTATTCTATATTTTATTTGTTATTTATTTTTTTATTTTTATAACCCCCTTCCAATCCATTCTTAAGCCTCATGTTAGATGTCTATAATAAACTTTCATATTGGTCATTAATCTCAAATTGTGACAAGGTATATTTTATTTGGTTTATTAGTTATGTTTTAATTCTATCTTATCTTTTTATTTAGATATTTATATTTAATCAATTTAATTTAATAAATCTAATTATATAATTTAATAGTGAAATCTAATATTTTGATTATAATAAAATTAAACATGTTTGAAATATTCTAACTAAATAGATAAAATTTGAAAATCATTTGACACTGGATGATTTAGGTGTAGAAGGCAACTTTGTCTAATAGATTTTCGGCTATCTTTTTTTCTTTGTTAAAGATTAGATATCCATTCTTTGAATTACTAATTTATTTCAAACATCTACTTTAATTGAAATATAACTTAATAGTAGAGTTTGTTAATTTATGTTTTCAAGACTCACTAATAATTCCCAGGGCATTAATTTTATGGTTCATATCATCTATTATGCAGAATCATTATATAGGATGTGTATTTTCATTAATTCAGCTCATTATAAATTTGTTTATTTTGAAAAGAAAATAATTCTGACTAATCAAAAGAAAAATAACAATAAATGGCTTGATAATAAAATAATTAAAGGGGTTTAGAAGAAATGCTCTTCATAAAATGATGATGTTTTTTATAGTCTCTCATTGGATATTTTCATTTCATGTGTTTCACCTTAATGTTGATTTTAGGTTCCTTGGAGTTGGTAACTACTCTAATATTATCATAATAAGTATAATAGGTAGTTTCAAAAACTAATAAATTCATCAAGAAAGTCCTTACCTATATAGGGCCGGCCACTTGCATCATTTTTCCTTCTAAGTTTGATTCACATGTTTGAAAGTGTTTCTACCTTTGAACCCAAATGTTCATCTTTAACTGGTCTCAAACTCTATTTTAGATTTATATGACCTGGACATAATAGCCAAAGAAATGTCTGGTTAATATCATAATTTTGTTTTCTTTTATATGATAAGGTATTGATATTATTCAACTCATACTATTGCAATAGAGACGAGGCAATATTAATAATATAAAGAATTGAAAATGTGATTAGTTATGCCTATAACTGCACACTAGGTATCCATGGAAACCACCATGAAATCTATTTTAACTACTAGTAATTGAAATTTACCTTGACTGCTTATCTTGCTAAGATAAACAAAATACTACTTCTCTTGGCATTCTCACTACTTACAAAGAAAATATTTTTCCTTTGGCTTTTTCTTTCCCACTTGTGACTTAAGAGCTATCTATGAAATATGAGTATTTTTTTAAAAATTTCTCACTCTTCTTACCTTTTGGTTTGTAAAAAGTTTTTTTAGCCATAAATACTTCAGATGATTTCTTGATAATACTTTTAGCCGATACTAAATCTTTATTCAATTGTGCTAATGTCTAATTGAGTTATATTAATGTTTTAGTCTATGTAGAATTGCCTATAATAATTTTGTAATGACTAGAGAATAATATCAATATGATAATCTACATCAATCTCATATCCATGGATCTCTAATTCATTCAAAATACCAATCATATTCACAACATAATCCCTTGCTGAGATGTTTTCGGCCATAGTAGCATTCATTAGATCGCTCATTGTTTTTTTTTCGGTAAAATGGGTCTGATTCCCAAATATTTCTTTAGATTAGAAATCTTATCATATCCAATATCCATGGATTGATGTTGATGCTGGAGTATATTTGACATATAAGCCAAAATATAAGACAACATTAATTCATCAGCCTTTAACTATTTCTCTTAAGGCTTGGCTTCCTAAACGGATACACCTTCATGAGATTTATCTGGCATAAATCTGTGAGTATAAATTCATTGTTCTCAATAGTTGGCATAATGTCAAGGTTTCTTTTCAAATCTATTTAATTAGTCTCATCAAGTTTATTCTTTTTTGAGAATTATGGTGAGTGTGTTGAATGATATATTTCTTAGAATACCTAAGACATTTATAATTACCTTGTTATGTTGAATTCTATCAAAAAAAATGGTTCTCTCCACCAATTCTTGAATAAATTTGTCAATTGTCTGATACTCCATGAATAATATATCTCAAAAAGATAGTTTATTATTCAATATTTTTTCGGACAGAATAATTTTGATAAATTTTGTTATCTGCGCACTAGGGAGATTAAACTAACAACTTATCTTCGATCCTACAAATAATAGTAGTGACTTGGATAGAGAGGAAGAGGATGCTATTATTCATAGCTAAGTATAAATATTCACCTAATTCTAAACTGAGTGATCCTTAAATAAATCTTTTTGATAGAGAATTAATTCATTTAAATAATCCATAAAATTACCTTACGGTGGTTTTTGCTGAGTATACTTGGAAGAGAATTAATCTAATATGAAGAAGGTACCAAGACCAACATACTAACCAAATTGCTTAATTTTCAACCCCAATGATGAAAATCATGAGATTTATGTTTGATGAACTCTCTCACCTACTTTAATATTTTAAAATTGAGGGTTTTTATTTTATACCCTTAAAAAAACTAGAATATATATTTGAAAAAACTATTGTTTTGTTAAACATGTATATACAAAGATTATGCGAACTCACTATTTTTAGTACATAACTATAATATAAGTTGTACATGCATCTATCAAATCAAGCCATCACATCCACACTATATACATTCACAAGACATGCCATAACATATATATTCATAAAACATCCCAAAAATATGTGATGAATATGCATCACATGTATCTAAATAGTGAACAGCCAAGCTATATTGGTTTTAAGGCATTATATCCTTAGACTTTCCATGAGGAATTTCAAGCTTGGGTTAGTGTCTAAAACAAGGCAAATATTAAAATATTGGTTTCTATGGATATATCTGTACTTGGATTTTACAGATATATTGGATATATCAAAGATATATCAGTGTATTTTTGTATATGAGCATCAATAACTAATAGATATATCGGTCTTGATGAATGTAATATCAGTTTTTATGAATATATCGGATATATCAAAGATATATCGATGTGTTTTTGTATATGAGCATCAATAACCGATATATATATCAGTATTGATGGACATATCGATACTTAGAATTTATAGATATTTCGGAGATATATCAGTGGATATATTAGAAATTTTTATCATTGAAACTAGGTCAGGTCTACCCAATTTTATTTATAATGATTTGAGGTAGTGTCCGAAAAAATGTCATAGAGTTTGCTTAGATCAAATGTGATCGGGACTAGGAATTATTTTAGTCATGCTTTTCACAATTATCTACCTCTGCCACCATTAGTTTTTCCTTATGCATAATCTTTGGTTATGAGCACCAACCTAGTCACCATCATTGGTCACTTCTACCTCCACTTGCATCATAATTGGCTATGACTACTACCATCAACACTATCATTGACCATCACAACCACTATCAGCACTATCATTGGCCACAACTAATAGCACTAGAACTATCATTGGTTGTGATAACCACCACTAGAACTAGAGTTGATAGTGAAAATCACAATCAGAACTATCATTGACTACGACAACCACAACAAGCAACATTTCGGCTGCGAGTTCCTCCATGGTTGTAGAAAGCTAAAATGAAGCACAAAATCAAAAAAAAAATTGCATGCGGTGGAAAAAATAACACATTAACAAACACAAAATTACAATTCTTAGATGAAATGAATCCAAATACCTTACCACTTAAATTCATAATTCATTAGCCATTATAGCTGGGATGTCTATCCAATCAATAGAGACTAGAATGTCTCTATTTAATGAAGGTAATAATAAATAATTCAAAACTTACACGATATCATCACTGTCCTTGTGATACCATTGTTTGGGAACCTTGGATTCAAATATCACTATCACAATAACACTCATAGGATGCAATTATTTCAACTTTTAGATTTATCATTGTTTTAACAAGAGCAAGACACCTAAAATGGATCATATGCCATCAGTATAGATGTATCCCTTATTACCCTTCACCAGCTCTTCGAGGAGGAAGATGACACTACTTTGGAGTAGCATCATTCATGCCATTTTAATATAAAAAATTACAATAATAACTGATTCAAGTTACATAATTTTAAAGATTATTTAATAATGTGACATTTATGGTTTCTTCTAAATTTTCAGACATGTCACGATGTAATATTTCCATATATGAGATCAAGTTCCCATGTATCAACTATAGAAACTATCGCAACATCATGTTTCCATATTTGGTCTCCAAGTTTCTTGAGACTATCTTTCTAGGTGAGGACTCCATACCTAGTTGTGATACCATCTTTCCATATTGTGCCTCCATACTTCTAGTGGACTTCTTTTCTATAGACAGGCTCTATTAGATATCTTTTCTATTATATATTTTATATGTCTTATTTTCTTTCATAACTTAAGAACATACTACTCATAGTCATGAGGGTAGTTATGCACAACTTGTACAAGGTTCCTTGAGTAATTATATTACTCAAGTTACCATTGTTACTTTCGTCATCTTGTAACCTTTTTGTTATCATAAAAAAACTTCACACAATTAGCTATCATTATATTACTATGATTAGAGTTATTGTCAAACTAAGAAAATATATTGTTTGATTCTTAAACTACCAAGTATTTTTATGTATTTTGTTAATTTGTGATCATGTTTGGATATGAAAAAAAACTAATTATAGTTTGATTTCATTACTTTGAATTTTTAATAGAATTTGATGAATAGTTATGAAATTGATATATTTTTTGAGGTGTTTGTTTGAGGAGTAACGTATCAAGTCTTGCATAGTTTTAGTATCTATTTTTAGCCGAAATGATAGCTATTTGGTCATTGAAATCTTTGTATGGTACAATCCTACCAACTCATTAGCATAATATTTTTACATTGTGACACATTCTTTGTGCATTACCTTGATTTTGCACAAAATCAAATAGATATTTCGTCTAGATGTCAATTTCAGGGATTGCATATTAGATTAGTCAATAATAATTAATAGCTAATATAGTATGCACAATAAATATAATTAAAGTGATAAATCATAGATTCGTTGAATGATTTATATTTTTATTTTTGATAGAATTCATAGAACACCTAGTTATGATTATGTTTGTCTCTCTTATCATGTATTACTTGTCATTGTCTACTACACTAATCATGTACAAACCCACTGACAACCAAAACCAAAGTCTCAATTTCATTTAATTATTAAATTATCAATAACTAAATAATATCATAACAAAACATCATATTAAAATATCAAATAAAATATTTATAATAATAAATAAAATACATCATCTACAAATTCTCTTTTTAGCTTGAACTTGGTTAGAAAAATATATTTGACAAGTGAAAATTTATCTTATATTAATTTAAGAGTCCAATTTAAGTCTTATGGTGAATATAGGTTTTAAAACATAAATCTCATAAAATTTACTTATTTTCACATAGATTTTCTACTTGGAAGTGGTCAGAAGGTGTGCTAGCCTTTTAGGATTTGTTGAGCCTTTTGATTTATCTTTTTCATGCATCTAATGGAACTTTTTTGACTCCATTAAGATTTCTTGTATATACCCAAGCATTTGGTGCGGGTTTGTTAATTGAAAGTTGTGGCTATAAATAAAAGTTGTGATTTTAGACTTTTGCTTCTATATCACAAAGTCACGATGCTAAGTAAGATATGTGGCTTTAGTCTCTTTTCTTTGCTTGATGGTCACGATACTTGGAAAAGGTTTGACAGCTCATTTATCCTCTATAACACAAAGTCATTACACTGGATATGAGAAGTGTCTTTGGTATCTATCCACTATTTGATGGTCTTAACACTAAAAAAAGTTAAGAAAACTGATTTAACTTCTATAATACAGAGTCATTATGCTAGAATGTGTTCAAGGTTTATATATTTAGTCTATATAATATAAAGTCATGATGTTATAATGTGATCGTAGTTTATACAAGTAATCTATATAACAGAAAGTTATGATGCTAAAATATAGTTGCGGCTTATGCAATTATTCTCTATAACCCATTATCATGGCACTAAGTGATGACCATGGATTTGGTGTCTCTCTTGAGCCAAGTGTCATGGTACTTGTATTGTCCCCAATTTGATTTTGTCTCTTTATCACATATGTAGCTAAAAGTCATGACTCTAGATTAGAGCCATAATTTTGGCTTGAGTATTTTATAGTTTGGTAAAGGAAAAGTCATGCTATCTAGAGGTTGATATGACTTTTAGCACTAATAGGGTATTTGATTACTATGATATAAAATTAATATCATAACAATGAAGTTATTTCGAGCTAGTTCAATTGTAACTTCAAGAAATCTTCATTACCAAAAGAATGTGTTGCACAAATAAAATATTATGTCAACAACATGGTAGAGTCATAGCATATGAATATTATCATGATTGTGTGTAAATTTGAGCCAATAATAAATATTAAAACTAATCTATAAGTACTCAAATATATAATCAAGACATAGAATATAAAATACTGACTTAGATGACTTTTTACATCCCTTCTAGTCACCAACTCAATCAATTCCTACATTTCACACAAAAAAACTCCTAATTTCTCAAATTTTAATCAAAATTCTTTAAAACTAAGTTTTTTGTGAAATCATCATACATAAACCTCTCTTTCAACGAAAATATCTCATGAAAAGCATACCAGATACTCTATAATATTTGGTACTTGACATATCAAATAGTAAATAAAAGTGAAAAGGTTTTAAATGCCTTTTTCTAGTCATAAAGGCCATGCAATCATCAAGAAAAAAACTCTATTCAAATGACAATATATTCTTTCTAACTAGAAATTGAATGTCTTTCTCATTGACATGACCAAGTGTCTTTTGCTAAAAACTAATATTACTCTTTTAATGAATAACATTTTCCTACTTTCCTAGTAGATGTATCAAGTGTGTCAAGCAACGTGGACACAACATGAGGCTTGACCCAAAATAGTTATGCATGGACCAACATGGTACAAGCATGAGGCAGGGTTCAAAATAGTTATGTCGAACCTGGCACAGCACGAGGCATGACCCAAAATAGTCATGCTTGGCCAGATACTAGCCACATGTATGAGCCAATGGCATGGTCCACAAGCATGGTAAGTTTGTGATTTGGTATGGGCCATAGATCATGGGTCATGATCATGATCTCCTCGTGGGTCATGGGTCACGATCATGGTCTCATCGGGGGTCATGGGTCACGGTCATGGTCTTCTTGTGGGTCATGGGTCACGGTCATGGTCTTCTTGTGGGTCATGGGTCATAACAAGATAAAAAAAAACCTAGCATCTTCGCATGGTAGCAACCCATTAAACTTATGTAATTGGTCATGAAAAAAAAGAGAAACATGCGCATGTCGATGTCGTTGTTAGTAAAAATAAATAAAAAACTTATTTTTTAGTATTATTTGTAGAAGTCAAATTTCATTTTAATGGCTATATGCCATAGATTCGAAGGTTGACAAATTCTACCTATTTTAATTATACTAAAATTATATTATAATATATATTATTATATATAATAGCATATATAATAATATATAATAATATATATAGTCTTATATACTATTGTATATATGTATAGCTACATAAATACTAAAATACACACACACACACACACACACATATATATATATATATACACACACACACAAATACACAACACTAAATGTCTATATATATAAACACACTTATATAAAGTCCCAGATTGCTATCGAGATACACACACACACAGTGGTGTATTGGAGTGTATATATATTGCCTTGCTACACACAAATTAATATATATATATATATATATCCAAAAGTATATCCATGAGTTTATAAATGTGTACCATAGTGGACATGTGTGTATATATATATTGACATTTATAACACTAGATATGTCTATATACATATACATACATACATACATACATATATATATATATATATAATATTATATATATTGTTGTATATTCGGCAACAATGAAAGTGTGTGGGTGTGTGTTGGTGTGGGTGTGTGTGTGTATTTAAGTTATAAACATAACATTTTCATATTCTAGGAGGGAATTTGGTAATGTCCTTTAATGGACAATGTTTTTGCAAGTGATCATTTTTGAAAAAAAAAATAAAATAATTAGTGTTTCAATTTGATGAGATGAGAAAGGAGGAATAGAGATTACATTTGTGATTTCTGTGAAATGAGAGAGAATAGAAAAGGTGAGGTAGTATTTTTTTGTATAATTTTTTTTTGGGGGTAATAAATATTTCGGGTGCAAGTTTAGGTTTGAAATGTGAAATGCTTTTTTTTTATTTGGGTTGAACCACGTATTCATTTGCTTTTATTTGTGTATCCTACTTCCACCTGTGCATATTTTTACCCTATGTGAGCTTTTTTTTGATCATATGCTAAACCAAATTATACAAAAAATTTAATAATTTTATAAATTTATATTATTGAAAATTTTACTTATTAATTAATACAAATTTTATATTTTATCCTAATAAAATAAAGATATTAATTTGGTAGTTCTATTTTTTTATATTTTTATGTAAAATATCATAAATATATATATATTTTATTAAAAATTTTGTTCTTTCGATACAACTAATTACTCAACTCTATGGCTTGATCAAATCTGACCCTACTAGAATTCAACTCGAGCAAAACTCGAATTTCATGATTTGTATTAGTATCAAGTTGAAGGATTCAGGTTGAAACTCATATTGATATTTTTAGATCATAACGCATCATGTTAAGTCAGGTCAATCCTAGCCAAGCTAGCTTGGTTAAAGTCTAGTTTGGCAAGGAAGTTTGGCCAAGCATTACTCGAGCCATTCAATGGGCTGACATGAGACTCATGTAGGCACATCTCTAAATTGGGTCATGTCATGTCAGGCACACCTGAATCATGTTGGGCCTCGCGCCTTACCTGGGCCGCTCGACATAGTTGACACCTCTAACTCTATAATACTAATCAATGGCGATAAGAATTGTCATGGCTCATGCATTTCTAATATGTAACCAAAATTTGTACCATTAGGATTAGCCACAACTTTGGTCTTTTATTTGGAGTAAAGTATGCAACTTTTTGTATTCAAAAGTTACGGTGCTAAAGAAAAACCATGACTTTTGCCAGGATATACATAATTATATATACTAACACACACACACACACAAGTAGACGCATATACATATATAAATATATAAATATATGTACATATATATATATATATATGTAATTAAATATCTAAACATTTTTGAAAACTTATATATATAAATCTATTTATATAAATGTTTTCGAAACATACTTATATAAGCATATATATATATGTATATATGTATGTATATAAACATATATATATATATACTTATAATATTTTTATATATAAGTATATAAATGGATTATATATATATATATATATATATTTATTTATTTATTTATTTAGTTTTTTGGCTGATTTAATTTGATATTTTTTTGATTTTTTTAAAATATTCGCTAACATGCAGTTGATATGTGGGGGTAAAATGGGGTATATGATTTTTAGTGTATCAAAACATAAATATATATTGGAATATTTTTTTAAAATATTTAAAAGTTGGAGATTTAAAAAAATATTTTCTAATAGTGCACCAAAAACATAGTTTCCATATTAATTATTGAAGGCACCTCGGTACAGACCCATTTTAATATATTATAATACAATTCCTTACCTTTTTTTCCACTGCCCTGAGTGTAGTGAAAAAGCTCTGATTGGAATCGTCTTATTTATTTTAACTAGTCGGCTGTTTCTGTAAAAAAAAATTGGCTGCAAATTATAACCGAGGAGAAAATATTTCTGAAAATAGAATCTTTCTTTTTTTTAATTCTTTTTTTAGAGTAACTATTGACTCTTGACATTTCATCTTCCCTATTAAAACCAGACATTTAATATTTAAAAAAAAAACTCCCCATTAAAAATGGACATTTAATGTTTATTTAACAAAACTCCTCCATAAACTTAAATGCTTCTGCCATCTTTCATGCCGAGTAATCTTTTGTAGTTGTCGAGTAGTATCGTAGGTAGCGGTTTGGTGATGATATCTATGACTTGGTCCCCACTTGCCACGTATACTAATTTTATATTTTCTTTCTTCACTTGATCTTGGATGAAGTGAAAACTAATGTCAATATGTTTGATTCTCTCATAATTCACTGGGTTCTTTCTCAACTCAATTACTGATTTGTTTTCAACTCGTATCTCAGTTGCACCGAGTTATTGTTGCTCCATCTTGCCCAACAAATTTCTGAGCCATATCGAATGACGTACACACAAAGATGCTGCCAGATATTCAGCTTCACATGTCGAGTGTCACGATTGGTTGCTTCTTTGAAAGCTGAGTAAATGCCGTGTCACCCATAAAAAAACACATAACCCTATGTGCTTTTCCGATCGTCCAAGTCTCTGCACCAATCACTCTTGGAGTACCCGACCAACTTGTAATCTGCCTTAGTTGTATAAAATAACCCGAGTGACATTGTTCCTTTGATGTATCGAAGGATTCGCTTTAACCCCTTCCAATGTGAATAGACTGGCTCGCCCATGAACCGACTTACAATGCCGACACTTAATGCAAGGTCCGCCCTTGTGCATATGAGATAGCGAAGGCTTCCCACTAAACTCCGGTATTTGTTGCATCGACTCGTTCTCCTCCATCAAACTTAGAGAGTTTTGCACCTAGTTCCATTGGTGTTGAAACTGGATTGGAAGACTCCATCCTATACTTCTTCAAAATCTCCTTTATATATGCCTCCTGGGATACAAAAATTACCCGTCTTTTCTTGTCTTACTTCTAGACCAAGGAAAAACTTAATCAAGCCCAAAGCATTCATCTCGAATTCCCATGTCATTATGCTCTTGAACTTTTGTATCATTTCATTATTATTCCCCTTAAAAATGAGATCATCAACATAAAGAGAAACAAATAACATATTACATTGACCCTTCTTCACATAAAGAGCATGTTCATAAGGACATTGCTCGAACCCGTTCTCTTTGAAGTATGTATCGATACGAGTATTCCACTCCCGCGATGTTTGCTTCAACCCATAAAGTGCCTTCTTCAATTTCAATACCTTCTTTTCTTCTCCAATTTTCATGTACCCATGTGATTGTTTAATATAAACTTCTTCTTCAAGCACACCATTCAGGAATGCCGATTTGACATTCAGTTGTAATATCAGCCAATTGAATTGAGCTGCTTGTGAAATGAGCAATCCGATTGTCTCCAATCTTGCAACGGGAGCAAACACCTCGTCATAGTCGATTCCGGCCTTTTGCTTGTATCCCTTTGCTACAAGTCTCACCTTATACCATTCTATCTCTCCTTGAGCATTCATCTTTCTCTTAAATACTCACTTAACATCAATGGGGTGAGTTCCTTTTGGCAATTCTGCCAACTCTCATGTGTTGTTGCGATCTATTGCTTTAATCTCCTCGTCCATAGTAGTTTGCCACTTCTTATCTTGCACCGCCTGTTCAAAGCTTAAATTTTCGGAATCTACCAAAAGACATAAAAGGTGTACCACATTTGTTGAATCATACAAATCTAGTAAGCTTCGCATCTTGGGTTGTCGCGGTTCATCTTCATCATCGATGGTTTCAGAATTTTTCAGTATAGTTGTTGGCATAGCAATTGATGATTCTCCAACATCAATGATATCATCTGTTACTTTATTCCAATCCCATTCATTTGCTTCATGAACTCGTACATCACGGCATACTAGAATTTGCTTGCTTATTGGGTCGAATAGCTTGTATCCTTTTGTTTTCTCATCATACCCAATAAAAATATTTCTTTTGCTTTTGTCTTCAAGCTTTGTTCTTCACTGATCTGGCACGTGTGCGTAGGCCAAACTGCCGAATACTTTGAGATGAGAGACTGTCGGTTTTTATCCACTCCATGTCTCTTGTGGTGTTTGATCATACAACTTTGCATGTGGACACTAATTTTGAACATAGACGGTGCATTGCATGGCTTTCGCCCAAAATTCCTTCGGTATTTTCTTGCTTTTGAGCATTGACTGAACCATGTCAAGAATAGTTCGGTTCTTCCTCTCGGCTACACCATTTTGCTGTGGAGAGTACAGTGTGGTTTAAAATTGCCTTATGCCTTGCTCCTTACAATACTCCATGAAAATTATCGAAGTGTATTCATCGCCTCTATTGGATCGTATTGATTTAATATATCTACCGGTTGCCTTTTCCACCAGCACTTTAAATTTTTTGAACACTTCAAATGCCTCGGATTTTTCTTTCGGAAAATAAACCCAAGTTTTTTCGTGAGAAATCATCAATAAATGAAATAAAATACCTTTTGACACTGAAAGATTCAGGGGTGATTGGTCCACATATGTCGAAATGAATCAACTCGAGAGGTTGCTTAGCCCGATATTCTGCCTTCTTTTGATATGACATTTTTGCATGCTTTCCGAGGACACATTCTTCACAAAATTTTCTCTCGTATTCCATGTCTGGTAGTTCGTGCACCATGTTCTTCTTTGCCAACTTGTTTAGGCCATCATGATGTAGCTAGAGGTGTCAAACGTGTCGGGCCAGCCCGGACCGTCACGAGGCACGGCACGGTTCGGCCGTGCCTGGGCCGGCCCAACACGTTTTTAAACCATGCCCGGGTTAGGAACTGCTCGTGCCGTGCCGTGGCACGGCACGCCGGCACGGGTTCCGCCCGTGCCGGTTCACGCGGGCACGCGTGGGGCGTGGGCGTGACCCGTCCCCCAGCCCCCCCAGTAAAAAGACCGCGGGTCGGGTCTGATTGGACCCGACCCGCGGTCCCGACTGCCGAGCCCTGACGAGATTAGACCCGACCAATCCCAACGGCCAAAAAAAAATTCAAACTTTAAAGATTTTCAGCCGTTGGATTCGCCTCCAACGGCTAGGGGGCAGAATCCAACGGTCCTCGTGATTCTGCCCCTTAAAATTATATTAAAAATTCAAAAAAATAATAAAAAAAATATCTTTTTTTATAAAAAATTAATTTCTTTAGTATATAAATTCTACCCCCCTCCCTATAACATTTATGTTTTTCAAAAACATATATCCTCACAAAACTTTCTCTCTCTCACATAAATTATGCATCTCTCTCTCAGGCCTCGGGATTTTGATTTCGGCTTGGATTTTCGTGAAACTCTACTTGAGTTTTGAACATCAGAGCTTCCTGCGGTGCACCTTGCACGTGACTGACCTCATTGCTTTTACTAGGTAATTTATTTTACGTTTTTATTTACTTTCTCTCTCTAAAGCTTCTCTCTCTAGAAAAACATAGGAAAAAAAAACATAAAAAATGACAAATATACCTGACACGAATTTAAATTTGGAAAATGAAAATGTTAGTGTTACACAGACGTCTGCGGCTGCTGAAACTTTGGTTTCTCCAGTCGTCTCAACCCAAAGTTCTAAAAAACAAAAAACTAGGAGGACTTCTGTAGTTTGGACTCATTTTAAAATCATAACACAAATAAATGTTAGGGGTGAGGAACTTGAAATGGCACAGTGCAAATATCGTATGAGACTTTTAACATGCAAGAGTTCATGTGGGACTGGGCACCTTAAGAGGCATGCCGAATTATGCACCAAAAAACATGAACTCTTAGATCCTAGGCAAACCCAACTTGGCACTACATTTTTTGAGACTGGATCGAGTTCAGTCTCAAAGTTTACTCCCTTCATATACTCCAGTGAGTTGGGTAGGGACGGCATGGCCAGGCTCATCACATTGATGGGTATTCCGATCAGATTTTCGGAAGATCCGAGGGTAATGCGCATCATGTAGACTTATTTTCAGCCTTCCTATCATAGGATTCCTAGGTCCACATCTAGGAGTGACATACTAAAGATATATAAGTTATAAAAACAAAAAATAATTAAGGAATTTATGGCATATAGTGGAGTGGTGTCCGTGTCGTCCGATATATGGACATGTCACGATGATTCTTCTTATGCATGTCTCACGAATCACTATGTAGATTCTAACTGGACAATCAATAAAAAAATTTTAGGATTCACTGAGATTCTTTATCCTCATGATGGCCCGGCCATTTTTGAGTGTATGATGAAAATATTTAGGGAATATAAAATTCAAAATAAAATTTTGTCACTTTCGATAATGCTTCTAATAATGGAGTAGCGATCAATATGTTTGTTAGGAATATTAGAGACGCACCATTAGGAGAGATCTTTCATGTCAGATGCATGTGTCATGTGATTAACCTGATAGTTCAAGCGGGTATGAAGGTGTGTTCTCCCGCGTTGGAAAATATACGCAATGCACTCAAGTATATTCGCACTCCTCGCAGATAACAAGAGTTTGGTACTCTCTATTTGTCTGCGAATCATAAGAAGAAGAAATTCCAATCGGATGTGAGACATCATTGGAATTACACGTACCTGATGTTGGAATCATGTGTTGGATACGAACACGTGATATCCGATTACGTCAATAGTAAGAGTGACGAACTTATTATTGACGACACTGACTGGGCTTCGGAAATTTCATTTATGAAATTCCTGAAGATATTTTATGACACGACGAACATGTGTTCGTCGGTTTATACGCCCACCACTTGCATTGCACTCCGGTGCATATGCAACATTAGTAGCATGTTTAGGAAGTATCGAGTGGACCCGACGCTTAGCCATATGGTTGCAGAGATGGAGACCAAGTACTTGAAGTACTGGTCCACCATTGCATCTCTTTATTGCCTCGCTGCATGCATGGACCCTAGGGCTAAGGTGGAAGGGGTAGAAAACACCCTGACTTTCATTTCCTCTTGCATGAACCTGGAAGAGCCACCTGAAGGGTTCATTTACGAGAAGTTGACAGACCTGTTCACATACTACGATACTAGGTATGGTGGTGGTGGTGGTGAGACTGTGATTACGGATATTGATACCTTGTTCGGAGATGACGATTATTCCATTAACCTAGTGAGGGGGAAAAGTAGGGGTGGACCATCACATAGGAGTGAGCTGTCTCGGTACTTAGATACCGATTACTGCTCAATCCTATCACATTCTGATAATAAGAATCTTGATTTATTACAGTGGTAGAAATCATATGAGTCCACCTATCCCGTGCTATCTAGGATGACACGGGATCTACTGACTCCTCCTGTGTCGAGCGTAGCATCGGAGTCTACTTTTTCTGTTGCAGTGAATGTGATTTCGGATAGGAGATCGAGATTACGTCCAGATATGGTTGAGGCCTTGGCATGTTTGAAGGATTGGGAGGAATCGAGGTTTAGCATCCATGATCGTGCTGAAGCTGGGACTGGGACAGACACTGCAGTCGCATCCACATCCACTACGATGGCGGATGAGCTGATTGCCGATGATGATGATCCATATGATACTGATCTTGATGTTGCGGCTGATGATTCTCATGATATGCCGCTTGACGATTGATGCTGATCTGCTGTTTTTTTTCGATGTTTTTTTATTCATTGTATTTATACGCTTTGTTTGTACGTTATGTTGAAACTTATACTTGTTTTGTTCGGACCATTGGTTTCAAATGCATGATTGGTAATTTTTCATTTGTGTAGTTTAATTTTTTTTTAATTTTAATTTTTACTAACATAATGTATTGATTTATTTTTTTTACGATTTAAATTTTATTTTAAAAATTAATAACTTTAATTTATAATTAATTAATTATAAATACAAAAAAAGCTATACTAATTTGAATTTGATAAAAAAAATAATTTTCTAAAATTTGTTTTTTTTAAATTAATTTTTAACATTTTTAAAAAAAATTATATTTAATAATTAATACTCTACACAGTGTAAACAGTAGACTACACTTAACATTAAGAAATAAAATTTACAATATATAAATTAAAAAAAACAATATTCTGATTTCAGATTTCTGCCTGTCCGTGCGGCCTCCCGTCCCGTCCCGGACCTCGCCTGCCCGGCCCTGCCTCTCTCTCACTCTCAGCCTATGCCCTGGCCCCTGGCCTGTATGGCCAGGCCGGGCCCGCCTATATTTAAACCATGCCGTGCCCGGCACGGCACGGTAGCACAATCGTGCTGGTTAAAAATGGGTCGTGCCATGCCGGGCCAGCCCGTTTGACACCTCTAGATGTAGCTGACCAAAACAGAGATGCCGTTGTGACGCATTGTCTTCCACATTGACTTGCAAACATTTTTCTTGTACACTTCTCAAATTCAGCTTATACATCCGATTTTTTCTCATTTCAACTTGTGTGACTGAACGCCCTTGCTTGTCTTTCAATAGTAATATCCAGTCTTTCATAAAAATTGAATATTATTTTTCCATGAGTTGCCCCATACTTAAAATATTGCTCTTGAGCTCTGGTACGTAATACACATCTTGGATTGACCCAATGGAATCATCCTTTTGTACATAATAAATCGTACCTTGGCCTTTTACCTCAACTTTTGAGCCATCTCCTAACGACACAGATACATCTTCAACCTTTCGTATTTATTTGAAACAATGCTCGTGCTCACACATATGGTTGCTTACAGCTGTGTCAAGGTACCACACCGTGTCGTTGTCGGTGTTGACTTTGTTATATGCCTTTAAGAGAAAGCATTCTTCTGCCTCGTCATCCATGACTCGATTGGTTGTCTCTTCCATCTTTTTTTCAACTCAACATTCTTTTGCAAACTGCCCCACCTTTCCACAATTGTAACATTTATCAGAATTACAATCTTTTGCATGGTAACCATATTTGCCACACTTGTAGCACTCGAAGTTGGAATAATTTGATTAATCGCCTCTTCCACGCCAATTTTGTTGGTTTGATTGCCCATTCTCCTCGTGATACCCTTCTTGACTGTGGCTTTTCCCACCGCAAATATTTTCTCGACCACCATGACCTCGCCATTTACCTCGAAAATTTTGAGAAAAGAATACCTTTTCGTCATTGAACGATGCTTTGGTTTGAAGTGTCTGCTTATGTGTCTCCTCCTTTTTCTTCTTCTTACGATATTCATGTGCCATTAGAGAACCTGTAAGCTCGTCGACTGTGAACGTTGCTAGATCATTTGACTCTTCTATGGCACATACCACATTCTCGAAACTGTCAGTTAACGACCTCATAATCTTTTCCACGACTCACGCGTCGGATAATTTTTCTCCATCTCGGTTGAGTTGATTCACCACGGTTTGAACATGCTTGATGTAATCGGACACAACTTCTGACTCCTTCATTTTCATGCTTTCAAACTCATTGCGAAGAGTTTGAAGATGAACTTGTCTAACTCGGTCGGCTCCTTTCTACGTAGTCTCTAAGATGCTCCATGCTTCTTTTGAAGTTTTTGCACTCGCAATCTTTTCAAAGCCCGACTCATCAACAGCTCGGAACATGATGTACAATGCCGTCTTATCTTTTGATCGCGTCTCTTTCAATACCTTATTTTTAGCCATCGTATATCCTTCGGTAGATTCATGTTCTTCAAAACCTTCTTGAACAACCTCCCAACAATCCACAGAACCGAGAAGAGCATTTATTTGGATGCTCCAATTTTGGTAATTCACCTTTGTTAATCGGGGCAGTGGGACATTATTGATTATACTCCCCATAACTCTGATACCAAATTGTGAAAAAAAAATTGGCTGCAAACTATAACCGAGGAGAAAAAAATTCTGAAAATAAACTATTTCTTTTTTTAATTCTTTTTTTTTTATTTTTTTTAGAGTAACTATTGACTCTTGACATTTTATATTCCATATTAAAAACAGACATTTAATGTTTAAAAAAAAAAACTCCCCATAAAAAATGGACATTTAATGTTTATTTAACAGTTTCTCCTTCCGCTATAATTTTGATGTTCCAATGAATATTTCTTATTTCTAAGTTATCATCATTTTGGGTCATTTTGATCCTTGACATGCTTTCCATTAGTATTTCTTCTATTGTATTCAATGTCAACTTTATATATACATCATCTCTTCCCTCTCCTAAAATATAAATAATCTTAAGGGCTTTGCAATTATTTATTATTAAATTCATTAAATAAATGCACAAGGTATTAATTTAGTTTTCGTTTTTTTAAGTCCATCGGATAAAACATTATAGTTTTACAATTTAAATTATTTCTTTTCTGGTTTTTTTTCTCTTAAAAATTTGCAATTTTTTTTCCTGTTCATGATAAATTTATAATGTTAGTTGTATATATTTTTGCTAATGTAATCACGTTTTTACTAATTATAATTGTCACTAACACTCTGCTCGTTTGGCAAAAACTGTTAGTTGGTTTAATCGATTTATATTCTTTAAACAAATTTGTAAAAACCAAGTTTCAAAAATAACTCCAAGCCATTAATTAATGTCTGTTTTAAGAATAGGTATAGGTTTATATTTTCATGTCAAAGAATTGGGTGATGTAAAAAGTAATCATCAAAGAAAATTTGAGTTGCATAAAAAGTTAGACATGTCAATGATCCTCAAGCATGAGAAATGTAGTTGGGCTAAGTATTAAGATAATGACTACCAATACATCATTAACTGATTGGTGATGACTATATGCTAATAAAGCACTAAGGCATATTCATAATAATTTAATAATATTTATATATTTAAGAATAAAAACCAAGCAAATTAAATATATCATGCTTATGGAAAATGAATATTACATATAATTGTTTTTTGAATAACAATTAAAAAAGATAATAATATTATTTTTTGACATTGTTGATTGATCAATATAGAGGCAAATCTATTTTACACTTGTATGATCATTATATTTATGATTTGTTGAAAGATAGACCATCTTAAAATTTGGGCATATTAGTATAATCACAATAATCCATTCAATCAATTAAACTTGTTTCCAAGGATTGATTTTCTTGTTTTGTTTATTATAGTTTTAGGCCTTGAAAGCTCTTATTAGTCCTCGTTACTTGAAGGAATAATATCTTTAATCTCATCTACTATTATTGTTTTTGTGAATTTCATTAATATCTGTAGGATTTGATTGTATGGATGGTTAAGACTTTTGCTTTTTGAATAACCTAAGTTTCAATCCAAATTTGGAAAACTCTTTATGATGTAAAATAGAAAATGTGCTTGGAATTGTAAAATTGATTTTCCAACATTAAACTATGATTTTTGAATTTGAAAATCATCATTCATTAATTTTTTTTATTTGATGGAGAAAATTGAATTGATACATGTTATTTTATTACAATTTAATTATTTTTGAATTTAGTGTATATTTTTAAAATTTTGAATTATAAAGTATATTTTTTGTAAAAATTATATTTTGTAGATCTAAAAAAAATCATTTAGATACATATATTTTTGTTTTGGTTCCATAAACATAATTTTCCTTTCTTTTTAATTACTTGTTTTATACAGCACCGAAACATCAATCTCACTCATTATTTAATGTAAAACAAAGGAGTTGATTTTCAATTGTTTAAAAATTTAAGTGTTTAATAAAAAATATTGAGAGCTGAAATTTTAAAATTTTAAATGAAAATTCATTGAAAATTTTAAATTGGTAGATATCTACTTGATATCGAAGATTTTATTTTTTATATAAAAAATTCATTGAAAAATTCATTGAAAATCAATTATTTGTTCATTAATTTTTATTTTTATATTAAAATTTTGGATAATTTTAAAGAGTTTAGATTTTATTGGCTATTTATTAAATATTTTTAATTCTTTTTGGATTTATGATTTATTTATCGATATGTCTTAAGGGATTTTATTTTTTTTAATAATTAATAATTATTGTGAAAAAAAAAGTTATTAGAAATTTTATTTATGTTTGATAATATATTATACAATCATAATAAGTATAAATATGTAAAATATATTATTTTCAGCATTCAGCATTCAGCATTCAGCATTTATAGTTATCAAATAATATATTTATATTTACTATTCAATTAAAAATAATTTATCGAATAGTTTTTCAATACAAATTCAATATTTATAAAATTCAATCTTAATTTGTCAGTACTTATTTTTAACACTTAATTTTTTCAGTTTTATCAAATGAGCTCAAAGTATCTTTACTTTTTTTTTTTGATATATAAATAAATTTTAAATTTAAAAATTTGATGGAAGCATGTTTTTTTAAGGGGGGGAATTTTGTTTTGGTGTGCTCCCCCATAAATATTTAAGAATTTGAAACCAATATTTTAAAATTTGAAAAAGTCATAAAAATTAATTTAAAATTAAAAAATGGGGCACTCTATTACATTTAAACTAAAATGACCTCATTAAATTATTAAACTAACATTTAGTCATGCTAATTAATTTTTAATTAAACTTTCCCACTATTCTATCAGCCCTCACCTAGCCCTCTAACCTCGGCCCTCGCCTCGCCCTTTAACTTCGGCCCTCTTCCATCTGCTCTCGCCTCACCCTCTAACTTCAGTCCTCTCTCATCGGTCGTCACCACGCCCTCTGCCCTCTATCATCGGTCCTCACCATGCTCTCTGCCCTCTTTCATCGGTCCTCACCTCGCCCTCGGCCCTCTCCCATTTCATAGAGCTCGAAGAAGAGCTATAGGAGCCAATCTTCGAGATCGATGGAGCTCGAAGACTGGCCTATCAGCTCCTTGAGCTCGTCGAGGAGCTCGATCGAGCTCGACGACGAGCTCTTAAAGTTAGAAGGGCTTGTCTTCAAGCTACATGATCTAGTCGTCGAGCCCGATGGAGCTCGAAGACTCATCCGTCGAGCTCCATCAAGCTCGACGATGAGCTCCAGGAGATGGGAGAGGGTGAGCCGGTGAGGCGGGTCGATGGGAGAGGGAGGTCGATGAGAGAGGGCGAGGCAAGGGCCGATGGGAGATGGGGAATGTTTTAGTGATTTAATGAAAGACATTTTAGTATAAATGTAATAGAGTTCCCTAAATTTTAATTATTTTTGATTTGGATGACTTTTTTTAAAACTTTAAAAGATATGTTTCAAATTATTAAATATTTCATGCGGACCACCCAAAACATAATTCCCCCTTTTTTCAGGGTCAATTTGAGAAATCTGAATTTTATATTTAACCCCATCTAGTTAGCTTACTAACTTGATTTTATTCTATGAAACTCAAGTTAGGTCAGATTTGAGTTGGGGTTCATCATTTTTAGCAAAATATTTATTAAAATAATATTTATAATTAAATAATTAAAATATTTAAATAATATAATTTTTAAAAATTATTATTTTTTAAACATTTCTTTAATGCATCAAAATTTTATAATATAAAACTTAAATTAAATTTTAAAAATTTCCCTGAATATTATTTTGGAAGTTAATACTTTATATTAGGCTCTCACAACCTTATATTATTGGGCATGACAACTTGGTAAAGATTAATTTTTCAAATTTAATAAATTGGAAGATTGCAACTCAAACTCAAACTCGAACACAGTTCTAAATTTTCCAATGTTGAAATATTTTGTTTTGAGACTGCCTAAACTCGCTAATGCTCTAACTCGAAACCAATATATTTATTGGATTGGGTTCAAGTTATTCAAATTTGCCCAACATAAATTGCATGGATAAAATTTTAGGTGCTTGCCCATGTCAGAAAAAAATTCTTGGTGTGGCAATAAAGACAATTGCTTAGTATGGTTAAATATTTATTTTTAAAAAAATATAATTAATTTTAATGTTAGTGTTATATTACATAAATTTATGACATCAAACGAATATATGAAAATTAATAAAATTTATATTTTATATTATTTAAATACTAATGTATTTTTATTTCTAATATTCTTTTGGGTTCTCATTGCTCCTAAAGTATTGGTAAAAGTTAGGTATCACTTGAAAGGGAAGCAAGAGTCCAAAGTATAACATCTAATGAGTGAGTTTACTAAGTATCATATGGAATCCTAGTAGAAAGACTAAGTATGTTACGTGAAATCCTTCGCCTTCTTTGATCTATGAAAAATGCAACAATATTTATCCACATGGAATGCTTTATTTTTCACAAATATTCAAAATTACATGTTTTGTTTTCATTTGAGAAGCCGATGGGGTCACTCCTTTATCATGAGGGCACCATGGGCATACTTTTTTAGAAGCTAGAACTTATATTTATTTTATTTTTTATTAATTTTATCTAATTTCTTAGTTCGTCATGCGCATCACTTATTAAAATTCAAAAAGTAGTAGGAACTAAAAAATAAAATATCTAGGATTAAAATACATATTCCAATCCAATCTACCTAAATCGAGTTGGCCCACCAAATTTCTCTCACTATCCTAGATGAGGAGACATTAAAATAAAGAAATTAAATTTTCCTGACAAAAAAAATATAGTTAACTTATCAATAATATTTTGATAGTATACTTTTCCATGTATAATAGATTTTTCTTCAAATACATCTAATATCCAATGATAATATACAATAATGTTTATTTGACCTACTACAAAAAGTTAAATTTTTAGATAAATAAATTGTACTCTCACTATAATGTCATATAGTATATATATGTTATCACGTATAACTATGTAAAAAACTTTTTTATCCATAAAATTTATTTACTAACTTTAGTAACTATAATGAACTTATTCTTTAGATATTGTTGTACACATTTGTAGTTTGCATTTCCAAGACACCACTATCCATCCAAAGGTGATACATGATACATATTTTTCAATACCAAGTGTTAGATCCAACCAAGAGGGATCACCATGAAAACCAAACATTACTCTAATTATATATATTTTAGTTTTGTTTTATTCATGTTATAATTTAGGTAGAATTGCTTATAGAAGTTTGATAGCGATTAAGAAATAATATCAATCTATGAATCCATATCAATCTCAGCTCAAAAGATCTCTAGATCATTCAAAAAAACTTTCATTTTGAGAACATGATCACTTACAATGGTACTTTCAGTCATTATAGTATTCATTAAAACTATCATGGCTTTCTTACTAGTAGAAGGAATCTTATTCCAATATGTATTCGAGATTAGACATTATGTCATAGGTAGTAGTCATGGGCTTATGCTGATGGTAAAATATATTTGATATTGAAGCCAAAATATAACATCTATGCATTGCATCACCCTTTTCCTATTTCTCATAAGATTCGGCTTCCTCATCAGTTTCTCCTTGATAAGGTTTACATGGGTACCTATGAGTACAAACTTGTACTTATGAACAGTCAAGATTATGTTATGATCTATTTTCCCGTCTATATAATTAGTTTCAAATAATTTATTCTCTTTCAATGAATTTATAATGAGATTATCAAGTAGAGTCAAGTTGTGTCAATAGTTGCATTACAATAAATAAAAATAATTTTATATTACAAATGCACAGAGAAATATCCATTTGTATAGATATTATTTCAAATATTAATGAATTTTTAGAATTAAAACACCATTAAAAATTACACATTTATATTTATAGATAAAACATGATTAAAAATAAAATAATCAAATATTATTTAATAGGATCATAAACAAAAGGAAAAAATAATTCCCAAAAAATATAATAAACTTTCATATTTTATTTGATGGGAGAACATATTCTATCATGGTATTCAACTCAAAATTGATGAGAGCACATATTTCTTTAAAATTTTTTGATGCAACATGTTTGAGTCCACCCGAGTAAAAAACCCAGGATGAGAAAAAACTCAAGTTGAGATTAAAGTATTATTAGGTTTAGGTTAAGCTCGGGATATGACTATGATTTTAGAAGAAAGCTACCACTTTAATGTTCATATCTTGAGCTCGAGGTAGTGACTCTAGAAAGTGGCTAAAACTCTAGAATATTTCCTAATTTTTATATTACAAAAAACTGCAACACTAGGCAATGACCACAACTTCGGCTAAATATCTCTGTAACACAAAGTCACAATACTAAGAAATAGTCATGGTTTCATACATTTGTATATCTTCTTCTCCATATAAAGCCATGATGTTGGGAATGATCATGGCTTTGTGAATGGCCTCTCACATCATAATAAGGCTGTGAAGCCTGTTATACTATGAAATGGTCATGGTGTTATCATTGATCTCTCTTGATCATCATATAGTCATGTTATTGTAAAATAGTCACAAAATTGAAAATGTCTCTCATGTGAATAATATGACTATTACGCTAGAAAATAGTCATGGCATAAAGAATAGTCTTTTATGTGTCTCAAGTGGCCATGACATTGTGAGTGGCCGCATCACTCGCCTTGACTTCTCTCACTATCATATTTCCACAATGCTATGAACATATTGTAGCTGTGGTAATTAACACAAACATAAATGTCATCATTTTGTATTCTCTCAAGAACTAGAGTCATGACCTTGAGGAATGATCATACTTGAGTAATGCACTCAGTAACATTTCATGCCCCAAAAGTCATGATTTTAAGTAATTATCATAGCTTTGACTTGAGTAGTTTCTATAGTGCAAAAGTTGGGACTCTGTAAAAAAATCACAACTCTGACTTGAGACTAAAAAGTCATATTAAAGATAAGATCATTGTACTAGGATATTACTAAAATGTTTAACACTAATGAGGTACTTTGTTGTTGAAACATGAAATTATGGTCACAACCATTTAGATTTTAAAAAATAAGGATAGCTATGACTAAATGATAATAACATAGCTACAAAGAATATGTTATACAATATAAAGACTATGCTAACGAGTCGACAGGGTCATGACATACAAATATTATCATAATCAATTAGTAAAGTTTTAGGCAAGAATATATACTGAAACTATGCAAGACTCCATACATTACCTCTCAGCTAAATGCCACCAAAAACCTATTGATTTCATGACTATTCATCAAAATCCACCAAAACCTTGAAGTCATAAAATTGATCTATAAATATATCATTTTATTGCCTTACACATAATCAAAGATTACCAAAAAAATATAATAATATTTGATAGTTTGAATAACAAATAAGTAGTACCACATTTAATGTTTGTAGCAATACCATCAAAGAGTTGTTATCTTCATCTATGATTTATGCTGTCTAAGCTAGCTTCATCATATAATCTCCTATTTCCTCTTTAACTTCTTTCTGTATTGAATTATATTCCAAGTTTTATTTTTTGGGGCTACCTTTTTTTCTCTCTTTCTTAGGATATCATGGATTTTTGGATTTTTGTGGTTTTATCCTCTCAGAATGCAATGACTCTAAGAACCACTATGTCTTTTTGTTGGGCTATGCCTAGGACTTTTTCATCATAGATCTCAAAAGTCACAATGTTATGATTTTCCATGGCTTCTTCCTTTCACTTGTGTATCCCCATGGTCACTATTGGTCAAAGCCATGACTTTTATTACTACCTCCATATCTTGTTCTACTTCATTCGGATCATCCAAAATCATTGATAAAGCCATGTGTCCCTCTATCATTTCATTAGCCACCAATTGGGATTCTCTATTTACTTTCACTACCAATATTTTCTCTAAATCCTTGACATCATTTTCTCCATGAAATTATGAAAAGAATTTGAACATTTTTCTATTCTTTTCAACCTCTCTAGATACTCTTCTTTGGATGATTTCGAAGTTATGACTGAATGATGTGACTTCATAGTAGCCATTCTTCTCAATTTCAACTTCACTTTCATAGCTACATAATTACTCTTCTATGTCATCCTCTTTAACTTCATTAGGTCATTAATCTTCTACAAAATCCTTCCATCTAAAGTATATATTTTGTTGTTTTATAGTATAGAGGAGGTTATCCATCCTCCAAAAATCTTTTTTTTTGTCATCATTTAACTCTCCACACCTTTGTGAAGATTGAATTTCACTAGCTCATTGCCTACTCGAATCATCAACTCTCCCTTCTTGATATCACTGAGGGATTATCAAGTGGCTAAAAACAAATATCCCAAAATTAATGGAGCATGTTGGTCTTTTTTCATATCCAATACCACAAATTCTTTGGAAAAATAAATATATCAATATTAACCAACACATTGTCAGGGATACCCATTAGGTACTTTGTGGATCAATTGGATATTTGTATTGAGAGAGGTTCGAGTAATATCGTTGAGATTCAATCATTGCATTATTCACAAAGACATCAAGGCGATGCTTGACTCCAAATAACGCAGCTTATTTCAGAAGATATGCTTCCCAATTATGTATGATATCATAAAAACTTTTTCGAATTTTCAAATTGATTGAAAGTTGTAACTTAATAATGTACTATATTTCTATATCATATTCATTATGCATAATGTTTTTAATTTTCTCTTACTACTCATGACATTCTTCATAAATTGTATATAAATTAGTATTTGAGACAATACTTCAACAAATTTAGATGCTTACTTATACCTTACAAAAAATACTAAGAATAATATCTATAATTTATTTATAATAAATTATATAATGCTTCAAAAATTTTCTATAATAATGAAATTTCATGACATTAGAAATTTATTTATAATGCTTAATTGATTAGAATAATATCTATAATTTATTTATATATCTATCCAAGCTTCCTCTTCCTCGATGTTTTTGTAACATCGTTACACATAAAAAAATACATGCTTAAAAATATTTTTTATGATCATGCTAACATTACAAATTTAATTGATATATATATGTATGTATGTATGTATATGTTTGCATATTATTTGCATGTAAAAAAATTGATTCTATTGGTTTCTATGGCATTTTATATTTTTTTGTGTTTTATGGTGATGAGATATTAATAGCAATTGTAAAATCTATCAACTTTTGATTTATTTTTAATTTTAAATTTTTTGCAAGAGAATCAGTTTAACATTATAATTTATGATAAAGATTAGATTATCTATTTTATGAAGGAAAAAAATCAACGAGTAACATTCAATCATAACCATCACATGTATTTTATTTCTTCAATGTAAATGAAGTATCTTCAAATATAATTGATAAAATTGAAGTTGTATATATTCAAAATTACCAAACTTAATCATAAATGATCTATCATAAGCAAATCAATATCAAAAATATGTCAAAAAATAGATAATTAGCAAGATCATAGTTAGATCTATCAAAATAATATCATGGAAACTTATTAATCTTCTTGATTACTTGAAATAATCATTAAAATTGTTAATAATTACTTAGAAAACATATTTTTTCGACAACACAAAATTATTTTTATTAACTAAGTTTTATGGTAACTACTTGAGGTTGTCTTTATTGATCATATTTTTTTGAAATGAATTCTATCAGAAATCTATTCACTTTCAAATTTTTAGTTGTTAAATCCTTATATATAATTTATTTCCAATTTATAGTGGGACTCCCTCTAGTTTTTTCTCTTTCCATCCACTCAAAATAGTCTCATGCTTTCTAACACATGCTAGATAGTTTGTGTTGGGCGTGATCAAATCAATTAAAACAATCATCTCCTGTCTTATCATATACGAAAGTTATTCTAATTTTGCTTCTAAAAATTTCATTTTTAATTATAATATTATTAGTCTAACTACACATTCATCATACCACCATCATTATGCTACCATCATACTTTGAACATGTCACTTCTTGATTGTTTAAAATTCAATTTCATATAGCATGTATGATCTTATAGTTTTATAAATTTTTATTTTTTATCTATTTGATACTCATCGATCACAGAGAATCTTTAGTGCGACTTTCTTTTTGGTCAATCCAATCTTAATCCTATTAGATACATCATCATCAATCTCATAATCTTTATTTAATACAAAACACAGATACTTGAAATGACTAATACTAGATAATTTTTATTTTCCTATTTGAATATTTATTATTATCACCCCTAACATTATGAAACTCATATTTTAGGTTCTTTATCTTGTCATGACTAATCAAAAATCTCTTAGACTCGAGAGCAATCCTTGAAAATTTCTAGTTTTATATTTAACTTTTTTCAGTCTCATTAACTAACAATGTCATCTGCAAATAACACACACAAATGAATATCTTTTTGAATATATATTATCAATTCATTCAAAATTAATATAATTTAAGAACTGAGTAGTGATCCTTGATGTAGTGTCAACTATTAAAAACTCATGTGTGATACCTTAACTAATCTTACTCTATATATCAGTTCCTTATATATATCATTTATTTGTTTAATATACATACTTGATAGTTATTTCTTACATAATATTCATCAAAGGAAATATACTTGGACTCTATCAAATTGATAAATATTATAGATAAGTCTTTCTTATTTTCAATGTATTTCGTAATTAAATATCTCACCAAGTAGCTAGCCTTCATAGTAGATTTACTTGATATAGATGAAAATTGATTCTTTGAAATCTTCATTTTTATTCTTAATATATGTTCATTTATTTTTTTTTTCAAAATATCATATTATAACTTTTTGAGTTTAACACCTCAATAGTTATTACAAACGTAAACATTTCACTTATTCTTATAAATGAGAGTTATAATGTTTGACTCTATTTATCTGATATCCTTTTTGTCTTCATGATCTTGTTAAGCCATCTAGTTCATAATAATTTTTTCTCCCTCATTATCCTTCAAACTTTGATAGAAATATTGTATTGTCCTATGATTTTTTTGGTATTCATTTTCTTAAAAGCTTATATAATCTTTATGGGTTTTGTATTGGCTACATATTTTTAGTTGTTTAGTTATCTAGCACCTTCAAAATTCAAATCTAAATTTGTGAATTTGTTTATATGATCATGAAAATATATCTTTCAACTCTTTTTGACTTCATTTTTTATTAAAATTTGATTATTTTATCATAATACATTTTATCTTACTAATGTCTGGTCTTATTCTTTCTTATCCTAACTAAATTATAAATTTCATTTTCTTTTTTTGTACTTTTGTAGGTTATCATACAACTCATCATATATGCTTGAAATTTAATTTGATTCACAATTCTTTTATCTTTCTTCTTTGCCTCATTATACAATTTCATATTGTTTTCAATTTTGTTCTTTTACATTTCATTAAAACAAGTTTCTCTCATCTTAATAGTTTGTTGTAACTTAAAACTCATGTCTTCACCACTAAATTGTTCATACTTAATAGCTCTATAACTATGTATCTAGATATTTTATTTAGACATCTTAATAGTTATTTTAACCATGTCTCATCTTAAAAAACTGTCTCTAGATAACTGTCCCTAAATAAAATATTTTTCATACTTTAAAAACTGTCTCATCTTAAGCTAAACCATCTTGACAGTTCATGCAAATAAATATTTTATTTAGACATGCCTAAAATCTCTCTAGATACTTTTTTTAATATTTTGTGACTTTGGTTAACATAGTTTTCATAACTATGTTTAATGCCTAGCATATAATGAGTGGAAAAATATTTTAACTTGTTATTTAGTTTTTTTTTTTTTGCTAGAAATATTTATATTTCTATTTTTAAATTCAACTATTTTATTTTCGGATACATATTTGAAGTATCTCTATGATCTTTGCTTCTCAAACACAAATCAATTATGACTATCATATCTTGAGTGATTAAACATTCACTCAGTATCACTTTATAGTCTTTATAAAATATTTTATCCTCTCTTTTAATAAGGATAAAAAATAGATATTTATATTTTGGTGCACGATACACAAAATATTTGATTTTTGGTGCATCAAAGTTTTGATAATAAAAAAAACTTGCACCAAATTTTAAAATAATTAAATTTTAGTGTACTAAAATTCAACAACATGATTTTACCCTCCGAATTTTTTTTAAAAAAAATTATATTTATATTAATTAATATGAAACTTAATGATAGAGAGCTAGAAGCCTAGAACCTGAATTTTGTCAAATGAACAAAAAATCAAAATATTTAAATATAAATACAAAATATATACTGCACATATAATTATACATAAATATACATAGATATATAAACATATATATAATTTGCCAAACATACATATACATGTATATATAAATATAAATTATATGTATGTTTAATTATACATAATTATATAAATATATATATATATAATTATATATCATTGTGTGTGTGTGTGTGTGTGTGTGTTTATATAGGTATACATATGTTTGTCTATATATATATATATATATATATATTAATATATCAACATATATTTATGTATAGTTATAATACATGTGTAATATATTATTTTATATTTATATTTAATTATTTTGATTTGTTGTTAATTCGGTAGAAATTGCGTGCCCGAATGGTATGGCCTATTTTTTTTAAGGGGATGCCAAGATATCGGTTTGAATTCCACCAATGACAATTCAGCAACATAATTCATTTTCTCAATTTCTTGATAACTAATTTTAGGTTTAATTTTAATTAAAATGAATTTTATTTTATTTTTTTTAAAATTGTTGAGTATAAAATTGGGTTGATGAAATTTAATGCACAAAAATATAATGATTTTATAACTTAGTTTATTTTTTTAAAATTATCAAAAGTTTGATGCAAAAATAAAAATAAATTATTTATATTTGGTGTGCAAAACACAAATCTGCCTAATTTTAAATGTCAAGGTCATATAAAAATAAAAATAAAAAAATAAAAAAACCATTATTAAGTGGTGATGACACCAAACCAACAAAACATGATAGTCTCAATTATTATCTTGTTAACGGCAGACTCCAAGTGAAATAATCAATCTTTATGTTATAAATATTCAAACAAGAGATTACAAATCAAATTTTATGTATTTGTGTATTTAGCTGGGTGGTGTTGATTCACTGGTATAATATCTTGTTTGCTTTAATTGTAATTTGACGTCTCACTTTTTTTTTATTTGCCAAAGTTATTTTCGTAATTTTACAATTTCAATTTATACAAATCCAAACTTTGCATTTTCTAATTTTTCGCATTCACATTTAATATTTGGTAATAAAAAATTCCAATAAATATTAATCACAATAAAATTCGCACCACGCCATCAATTAAAATACAAGCTTCCTCTTCTATTTCTAAGTAGCCTTGCCTATCATTAAAATAGCCAAAGACTTGTCTAATATTACAATTTTCTTGTCTAATTTGTATATACAGTGTTCAATATTCTTTCATGCTCAATTGTTTGGCATTGTATCAAAATTTTCATCTTTATACTCATTCATAATCACGCAGATTGATAATTCACCTAATTTAGCTTTAGTTGTCCCTTCATGGTTGAAACTTTTAGAGTTTGTTTTCATAAAATAAGTGGTCCTTTTTTTTCTCCTTTACTGTAATAATCAATAGAAGCGACTAGAACCTTTCAAAGTTCTAGACGTTTTAAAAAAAATTTTAATTTTGTAGAAAAAAGTTTACAACTTGATAATTTATAAACAAGGTAACTCTCTTTAATAGAGATCAATATAAGTGTTTAGAACCTTAGAAAGTTATAAGTCACTTTACAATTCTCTAGAGTATTGTAAGGTTCTATATACTTATCATATATAACCTTCTACACTTTGCTTGGAACGAAATATCTTTCATCTCCATGTTTGTAAAAGTTTTGCACCTCCCTTATAGAAATCCCCTAAACTATTTGCCTTCATTTGATTTGTAGAATGGCACTCCATAAGTGGTGATGCGAAATTCATCTATTTGATCTGTGATGAAGAAAAATGCATAAGCATTTTTGAAATAAATAACTACACACAACATAGCTAACTTCTTTACTTTTATGTCTATTTGTATGTGTGTTTTTATATGTTGTCTATGTATCTTTTTTAATAGAAAAACAAAAGGAGACGAGTGTTAGGGTGTGTGTGCATGCGCGTGTGTATTTTCTATTATACAAAAAATACACCTAATATCTCTTGGGTTGTTACTGTTGAAATTGAAGATTGTCGAAGAATAATTGCTGGATTATATTCGGAGCTCTCTCCAAAAATTGAGATTTACATAGTTTTTCTAGATTTTACGATTTGTACAATTTTATATTCTAAACAATTTATCTTGGTTCATAATACAAATTTTGATTTTTTAAAGTGAACTGTGTATGGAGTGAAGGGGAAGGCAATTAATTTGCCAAACACATATTTTAGGAATTAATTGGAAAAACTATATAATGTTGTTCGAATAAATATATCGAAAAAAAAAACACCTTGGATTTCCATATATTTTAAAAATTGGCATAAAACTATAAATATTTGAGACCATTTTAATGTAATTGTAAAAATTGTTTTGATGTAATGGATGGTGTTTGGTCCATCAGAATTTGCTTTGTTAAACTGCTTCGACTAAGCATCTCTTGTTGTAATTGCTAAAAGTTATCTGCTTAATCTACTATATTGGTGCTCTAATCATCCCTCAGAATCCTTGCTTGTTATCTCTAAATTAAGATAAATTATAAACCAAAATTACATGAAGCAAGGATGGTTGCCAAATGAACACACGAATATGATAACAATTTTCTCAAATGATTTTTTTTCAAAAAATTTGGGCAATGTTAAATTTACAAAGTATTCCGTTATTAAGTTTACTTCTGTTACCAAATATTTCAAAACAGTCATTTGAATAAATAACATTAAACATTATATTTATGTATTTAATTATAAATTTATAGATTTACACATAATTATATCAACTTAAATATATATATTTATCAGTTTTCAAAAAAAATGAAAATAGTTTTTATCATTGAAAATCACTTTTGAATTCAAAAATCACTATGATCGAAAAAAGAGAATCAACTTGTTTATTGAATGCAGACATACAAATGCAGAGGCAAAATTGATATTTACTTTGTGGACTAAAATCTATATGTTATTGTGTAATTTTTTTAAATTATCAAAATATGAGGCATGTTTTTGTTTAATTTAGATTAGTATTAAGACTTATTCGCAGTATATTAAATATTAAATATAATTTTTCTATATATTATTGTGTTGATACAATGAATATCATAACTCAATTTTTTAAAAAGTAATTTCTAAAATTTTTATATTTAAAAGAATACAAAAACAAACTATTATTGTGTTGATACAATGAATATCATAACTCAATTTTTCCCTACATAAAATTGCAACCAATTTATAAAAAATATGAATATTTATTAAATTGTGGTGCAAACAATATGGAATACCAATAGGAAATAAGGTATAAATCCATCACAAGTGATGTTAATTGCACCTCCAACTAATTATAATCACCAAATCATTTGACCACCAATTAAGTATATATGTATGTGAGTGTGTAAATGTTTATATGTTTATATATAGATATAAACATATAAATATGTATATTATATACATATCTAAACATTTCTATATTTTTAACTGTGTTTTTATGAATACATTTAAATGTATAATATATACTAGTTTATTTTTGTTAATGATATGATTTGATGTTTATCGTTTGGTGGTTGAAAGTGCAATCAATGATATATTGTTGAGTGTTCGAATCATGACGTCCTTCAAAAGCTGCAGTATTGTTGTTACCTCATTGATTATTAAATAATTTTTTCTAATATTCACTGAGAGCATAGATGATAACACACAAACACAACCTTAATTCAATCCTATTGTATATATGTATAGCTACATAAATACCTATTATAATATACACTTATGTAATTACAACACTAAATGTCTATATATATAAACACTTGCATAAAATCTCACATTGCTATCAAGATACACACACACACACACAACAATGTCCAAGTGTGTGTATATATAGGCTTCCTGCATACAAATTACTGTCTATACAAGTAAATATTATTGTATATTTATATGTATAATAGTATACATAAATGTACATGCATGTATACAATATTATATATGCATATACAAATATATTTATACAATCATTTATCATTACTTTCATTTCTTTATATAGAAAGCAATATATAAGTATTTATAGATAAGAACATAAATATGCATTTAAACAATATTAAATTATATATGTCTATATCTATGTAAACATACCTATATACTGCTATATATATATATGTATGTATAATAGTATGCATAAATGTTTAAACTTGAATTTATCTATAGTGTGTGTGTGTGTGTGTGTGTAATAGTATATAAGAATATAAACATAATCTATTGGTGTATTTATAAGTTACATACATTCATTAATCTATATACATTATACATGTATCTATATACAATATTAAATGTCTATATATATGCATACATATAGACTACTTACTATGTACATATATATGTACAATAGTGTTTAAGTGTAATTAGGCACACATACATCTAATAATAATTGTAATTCATGTTTATTAGTGTATTTATGCACTTGTATATATCCAAGTGTATATGCATAAGTTTATACATGTGTTCCATATATAGTGGACATGTGTGTGTGTGTGTGTGTGTGTGTAGTTATATATTGTTGTATATTTGGCAACAATATAAGTGTGTGTGTGTGTGTGTCTAAGTAATAAACTGATAAAAATAAGATTTTCATGTACTAGTATTGAATTTGCTAATATCCTTAATGGATAATGTTTTGCAAGTGAACATTAAAAAAAAAATAATTAGTATTACAATTTGATGTGAAAAGAATGGAGGAATAAGATTATATAACAACCATGATTTATGTAACTTGAGAGAAAGAGAAAAGGAGATGTGCTTTTTTTTTTGTATAAATTTTTTTTGGGGAAATAAATACTTTGGATACAAGGTTAGGTTTCAAAGCGGAAATGATTTTTTTTAAAATTTTGGTAGAATAACATATCAGTTTGCTTTTATTTGTGTATCATGCCTATGTATTTTTTTTACCCTAAGTGATTTTTTTTTTTTTTGCATCTTATCTAAATTATACAAATAATTTATTAATTTTATAAAATTATATTATTTAAATTTCAAATTATTATTTAATAAAAAAATTATATTTTATCCTAATAAAATTAAGATATTTATTATGAAAGCTCTATTTTCTTATATTTTATGTAAAATATAATAAATATATTATTTTATATTAATTTTTGTTCTTTCGATACAACTAATTACTCAACTCGATTGCTCGATCCAATCCAACCCTACTAGAATTCAACTTGAGTGAAACTCGAATTTCATGATTTTAGTTAGTTCAAATAGTTGAAGTATTGGGTGGAAGCTAGTAATTGATATTTCAAGGTCATACTAGGTCCATGGCAAGTTGAAGTCGGTGTCGAACATGACCAACCTATATTGGGTCAAGCCTAGGCTAGCCAGAACTCTGGACAAACATTACTCGAGCCATGCCATTGGTTGACATAAGAGATGAAACTCGTCTAGGCACATCTATGAACTAGGTCATGTCATGTCAGGCACACCTGGATGACCTGAATCGTTTGTGCCTCATTCCTTACTTGGATTGCTCGAACCCGTTGACACCTTTAACTCTATAACATGAATTCATGCAATAAAAATTATCATGGTTCATATATTTCTACTATTTCCCAAAGTTGCATCTCTGAGAATAGCTATGACCTCTGATCTTTTATTTGGAGTAAAGCATTGCCACTCTAGAAATAGTTGTAGCTCGGGTAAATGGTATTTGTAATTCTATGTAGTCAAAAGTTATGGTTATAAAGAAAACCATAAATTCTGCCAGGATATATATATATATAAGACTCTAAGTATATAATATATATATACATATAAGTAGACACATGTACATATATACATATATACATGTATACATATATGCATATATGCATGTATACATATATGCATATATGCATGTATACATATATGCATATATGCATGTATACATATATGCATATATGCATGTATACATATATGCATATATGCATGTATACATATATGCATATATGCATATATACATATGCATATATACATATATACATATACATATATACATATATACATATATGCATATACATATATACATATAAAAATATATATACACATATATACATATATGTATATATATACACATATATACATATATGTATATATATACACATATATACATATCTACATATATACATAGTCACACACACACACACACACGTGTGTGTGTGGTGTGTTATATCTAAACATTTTGAAAACTTATATATATAAATCCATATATATATATGTTTTCAAAAACATAATATAATCATATATAGATATATATATTATAGTATATATTGTTAAGTATATTGGGTGCATATATAGGTTTATATATATTTTCTATATATTGTTTATATAGATTTATATGTAGACTTATACAATTAAATTTAAGTCTATATAATTATATATGTCTAGATATATAAGTATTTAATTATATAAACTTTAATATATATAAATATGTGTGTGTGTGTGTTTTGAAAAAAAGTGAAACTAGTTTGCAATTTTCTTTGGAAAAATCATTTTGAATTCATACATCTTTGTGCAATTCGAAAATCACTATTACCAAAAAAGAAATTCACTTGTTTGTTGAATGATGACAGTAAAATGGAGGGGCAAAATGGGTCTCCATTTATAGGTGGACTAAAAGCTAAATATTGTATATTTTAATATAATTTTTAAAATGCCAAAATTTGAGGCATGTTTTTGTAAATATTTTTTTAGTTTGTGTATTAAAACATAATTTGCGGGATACTAAAAATGAAATTTAATATTTGTTTATATTAATCCGGGATATATATGTATAGGGAGCAATGGTAATAAAATTTTAAAAAAATTAAATATCTAAATTTTAAAATTTAAAAAAATAAAACAAAACATAAAATGTTTACTTGTTGGTACAATTAAAATTGGAAACTCAAATTTGCAGGCAACCATAAAATTACCAGCAAACAAATAAAAAATATTCAATTTATGATACAACCATTTGGAATACCGGTAGGAGTTGGGCATAAGCCCATCCCCTACGCATTGTTAATCAGGATATATATAATGTATGTATGTATGTATATATTATATAGATATTATTCAAGTTATTTATATTGTGTGTGTGGTGTGTATTAGTATTAATGTTTTTAATATATATATATATTATAAACAATAATACTAATACACACACACCACACACACACCACACACACATATATATATAGTTATAAATATTTATATATAAGTTTATCAAATAATCATAATGTGAAGTAACTCATGAAAGAATTTAGGATTATTTGGTTTCGATTAGGTAAAATAAAACACTATGCAATGCAACATTTCAAGGATTATGGCATGCATGTGACCTGTTATGGTCATAGGTCATAGGTCATGAGTAAGATAATCATGAAATTTATTTGAGTTGGGCTCGAGTCAAAATTTTTTAGTCCAAACTAAATTCAAGTTGCGTTCGAGCCTAAAGCTAAAGCAACCCAAAGCAAACTTGAACCCGAGAAAAAAAATGAAAAAAGTCCCCAAGAAATAAAACACCAATAAAAACACAAATCTCATTTTTAGGTAGATTTGTGTTTTGTTTCATTAAAACCTAAGTAATAAAAAAATTTATTTTTTAAAATTTAAAAATATTTACCAAACTCAAAAATAATTAAGTTTTAGTGTTCTAAAATGCATAAATTGTATTTTAGCCCTCTAATATTAAAAAAAATATTACATCTCAATTTTCTTAGAAACCAATATTCTAATTAAAAATTAGAAACTTTTTTACAAAATATATATTAAATTGAGATCGATTAGACATAGGTTTTAACCCATGTCATTCACCACTCAAAAGAACCTTTAATCAACCAAACACATGTAACAAAGAAATTATATTGGGATAAATAAACAGATATTTTGGCATACATTAATATATTTATGTATAAATATATGTAGATATGTTTATACACACATACACACATAGATATAAATTTATATAGATATATATGTGTGTGTGTGTGTTTGTGTGTGTTTATATATTTACATATATTTGTATATAATTATATGTATGTGTGTGTGTTTGTGTGTGTTTATATATTTACATATATATTTATATATAATTATATATATCTGTGTGTGTGTGTATTTATTTACATATATTTATATGTTAAAACAAATAAATATATCTATATGTATCTATATATAATTATTTTATAAACATAAAAAAATATATACAAATACACACAGACACACATGTGTGTGTGCATAGATACAAACACACACACACATATATATAACACACAAACACACACACATATACATATACATATGTGTGTGTGTGTGTGTGCATATATATACATATCAATCTACATATATAGTTATATATTTATATATATATAACTATATTAACATTTGTGCATATATATATATATATCAATACAAAACGATGGAATCCAAAACATCCTATTCCGTTTCTTATTCCGTCGCAATGTTCAAATAGCAACGTAATTAGAAATAAAATTAATTCATTTCTAAAGGGTTTCTTTCTAAATTTTAGAAACGGATAATGCTAGGGCGTTTATAAAAAGAGCGATGGATTTTTTTTCCATCACTAAAATTAACGATGACAAGTGAATCTTGGATTCCATCGCTAAATCAGCGACAAAATAAAAATAGAAATGTAATATCTATTTTTAAATGAGCGACATAATAAAATAGAAATGCAATATCCATTTCTATATTTGAAATGAATTTAAAAATGTCATTTTCTATTTCTACTGTCTGTAACAGGAACATGTCCCATTTGTGTAATTTTGGTATCCTGTATACAATATACAAATACATATAAAAACTAAATAACCTACAATAAAATAAGCATGTCCATATATTATTCATCAAACATAAATATCCATATAATATCAAATGAAATTCACATAATATCTACTATAGAATAACATGTTAGATAACAAACATAAATATCCATCAAATACAATACACAATTTATAACTAAATTTAAAAAAACAATAATACAAAAAAATAATTTCACAACAAAAACTTTCACTACAAAAAATTAATAACATAACATCACAAACAACTTTGAGTCTTTGTCGTGATGAGTATTGTCCTTCTGAGATTTGGATAGATCCTCTTAAGAATGAAGAAAAATAGATGATGTCTTTGCCAACTTGAACATTTTTTTCTCCATCTTAAAAATCTTCTATTGCATTTCCTCCTCTTTATTCATTCTTTCATCTTATATTTTTATTCTTTCAACCTCTTTTTTTTAGTTCTTCAATATCCTTTTTCATCTTTAATTATTTTGTTGTATCTCTTCATTATTTTGTTGCATCTCCTCATTTCTCCTTTGTAATGTATCATGAATTTGATGCATCTGCTTGTGCAATCTCTCATTAAATAAATTATTATAATTGGAAGATAAAGATGAAGAACTCCTAACAAAACTTGATAAAATGTAGATGCATGGGTACCAAGACTGTACACTCACCATTTTTTTTGGCTGTACTCTGAAAACTTAAAGGTAAATATGTACAACATCAATTTCTAGCATATCTGTAGAATGATCTATCAATTATGAAGCAATTACAACCATATGCTTCATAACTTCCTATGATTGTTAAAATATAACATATCTCATCATTAATATAATTAGATAAAATGTATATCATCACAAGAAACTATCACTACTCTACTAAAAATAACATAAAAATAAAGTTAGTCATTACATTAAATGAGTTCATATATAATAATTCATTAGTTAAGGTAAAAAAATATACTTGAGTTTGTATATTATTTATAGTGAATGCCAAAAATCAAATTTTTTACATTGTTTTCTTTTATTAATTGTAATTTACATATGACACTACAAGTACAAATTTAGCAACTCATATTAAATCATTTGAATTTTGATCGCTTGTTCAAAATGATTCATCATACTTTTTGTGCATTCACTTGAACACCTCAAACATTGCTGGTGGATGTCTCAACTTATCCTCCTAAAAATAAAAAATAGTTACTATTAATGCACATGATGCATTGTCACACATATATTAATATTTCATTCTAAAAATTTAAATAATAACAAAATATAAAAGATAATTTTTCAAAATCTACTGAATATTGGTATGTTGCCTTTGAACCTCCATCTAGGAAAAAACCTTGAATTCCTCATTATTCTAGTATTCCCACAACTTAATCCAAACATTTAGTGAGATAATATTAGGCTTTACATCTTTACTAAACTTTTTTCAATATTTTCCAAGTTTATCATTGTATCTCATTCTTACCATATATTTCCAAGTATCCTTCACTGAGGCCACCAAAGCTTTATTCTATTTGTACTTTTTTTGCAAAAACTAAATAAAACAATAATAGATTATAATGTGTTTTTTTTAAAAGTAAATCATATTACACCAAATTGAAAAACAAATAAATTCATGAAATTCATACCTTAAATTCTACCCAATAAAATTATTTCATAGTTGGGGGCACTTTACTCCGCTATATATTATCTGCAACTAGTTTCTACTTAAATATCTTCCTAATTATACGAGAAATAGAAGGAATAAACTTGTAAGTAATTTAACATCAGCGCGTATATATAAAAATATAAACAAAATACACCAATTTTTTTGCTACTATTTTAATATTTAATTCATTTATATTTATTATCCAGAACTTTTTAATGGAAATATTATTTTAATTATAAATGATAATGTTCAATTAGTAGCAATATAATACTTTTTTATTAATTTAAAATACCATATTTTAAATATTATAATTTGCTTATAATTTCATTTATGTTTTATGGTAAATTTTTTTAAACGGAAATATTTTAAATTATAATACATGTATATAGTAAATTAAAGAAAGCTATGCTATGTACTATTTATTAGAAATTGTAGGTCGAATGAAGATTTTCTCAAAACTTGGCATGTAAATTATGGATTATAAATATCCTACTGGTGTTGATGTTACAGTACCAATGCATGGGCTTCCTAAGATAGGTTAGATGAAGCTATCAATACCTTTTAGTGTAAAATGAGATAAAGATTAAATATATGTGGTAGTCAATATGTGTCTATCATGATGAGGTATGCCAACGTATCATCCATATATGTAGGAGAATGTTGGGAAACATTTATAGTATTTTCATCCTTGAATACATGTAGATTTCTTCCTCCACGAATTGTTAGTTGACTTTCTCTATCCATGCCCATAAAATGAGATCCTCGATCACTTGAATGGTTACCTCTCATACTTAAATCAAGTTATATAAATATCAAAATATATAGAGACAATAAAAACATGTTATGAAAATGTCTCAATAACAAAACATAATGATAAACACACTAACATTCAAAAAAGTAGATAAAAAATATTCATTTAATATCTAAATTGTAATAATTACAAAATAAGCAAGACAACATAACATGATAGTCAATAAATTTTTAGTCATCATTGAAAATTTCTAACAAATCATCTTCATCTATATATTAATCATCATCTGATTCTACAATTAATTCCTCTTCATTATCTTCTTTAACATAATCATCATCAATGTCCAAATAATTTCCACATTCACCAAGCAATGTTTGAAGCCCATATTCTGCCCCATGTAAAATTGAATAAATTTTCACATTATTCTCTTGAAATGCGAGTACATGCAATGGAGTGAAAATAATATCCTTTTTAAAAGCTTCCATAGTTGATCTATGTTTTATTTTACATATTGTCCACTAGCCATAATGATTTTTTCTTGTTGTTGGATATGTGGTATAACACACTTGTTTGGTTTGTATCATAAAAATAAATGGCTCATACATACGATAAATTTTGAAATGAGCTTCTAATTTTTTTAGTTGTTCAATTATTCATTACGTTTTAATCTTCCAATTGCATACCCTCAATTTTTTTTTATGTTATTCATTGTTATTACAAATAAACTTTTAGTATTTGTTAAAATATGTTTAAATTATTCATTGTTAAAGTTGCACCATTAATATAAGTTGTTCTTTTAATAATTATTACATTTCAACTAATACTAGTAAGCAAACAAAGTCCAAATTAGGTAAATAGAAAAAAGCATAAAAATTTCATATCTTAATTAGGTAACACAAAATTTTACAAATTCTAATATGTGAAAAAAATTAAAATATATAATTTATCAATTAGAATGATATTAATTCAACAGAATAAGGAGAGAGAACCCAATAAGAAAGTTAAACTTGAAAAAAAAAACTTTAGGTAACATTAAAACACACAAAAAATGTTATTTCCATATACAATATATATGGGTTAAATTGAAAAAACATAATTTAAACTTCAATTATGAATGATTTGCGAGACAATAAATAATTGGCGGAAAAGAATTCCAAAAACAAATTAGACGAACTCCGAATTGAAATTAAAAACTCTCAGACCCTAACTTTTTTTTATGTTTTGAAGTATTTTTTGAAAAATTATTTATCATAATTTAGCAAAGAAATTTTTTTTCTATTTCTAAATTAGTGATAGAATAATATTCAGTCTCAAAATTTTTGTAATTGAAATAGCGACGGATGGGTACAATATTTCTCATTTAGCGACTGGAATTACTACCATTGCTAAATGTAGAAACAAATAAGTAATTAAGTATTCCATTTCTTAAAAAACATAGATATATAAATTTCTATTACTAAATACCACACAAGCATATCTACTTACCATAGTATATCATAATTAGCGACGGAATTAAAAAAGAATAACACAACTCATTGCTAATTAGCAACATATTTTTTTTTTGTTTCTAATTTTTTCATAATATGTCATTTCCGTTTCTAATATGTTTTAATTCCATTCTTAATTTTAGAAACATAATTGAGCATTTCTAATTTATATTTCTAATTGCTTCTTTTCTTATAATGTATATATAGATATATAGATACATAGATATGTATGTATATATGTTTGTGTGTCTGTGTGTGTGTAAATATATAAATATCTAAACATGTGTATATATAGTTATATGCATATATATATATACACATTCATACATACATATAATTATATGAATATATGTCGATATATAAGCACGCACACACACACACACAAAAATCTACATGAATATGTATAAATACACACACACACACACATAAATATATAATATTATTATATATCAGTATATATGTTTATGTATATTTTTATCTGTATTTATATATATAAATATATTTATATATAATTATATTAATACATATTGCTATAATATTTATTTATCCCTCATCAAATTATTTTGATGCATGTGTTCGGATGGGTAAGGATTGTTTTGCATGGTGATTGACTTATGTTTGAACCTCAAACATGGCAAGCTCATTTTAATAAATATTGTGTAAAAAAAATAGATTCAAAATTCAAATATTGATTTTCGAATAATAGACACTAGTTTTCGAATTGGAAAACTAAAATTTGTTTTTTTTTAATATCTGAGGGACAAAATTGGATTGATGCATTTTAGTGCATTAAAACTAAATTATTTTTGAATTAGTGTATTTTTTATTTTGAAAAATAAAAAATAATAATATTTATATTTTGGTCCTCATTTCAAAAATTATTAATAAACATACCCTTATGCATAAACTCATAATCCATATACCCTTTTCATCTATACACAACAAATATACCCTTTTCATCTATCCACATAATCCATATAATTTAGCATTATGCATAAACTCATAGTTCTATAAACTCGTTTATGCATAACCTCATGAACCCCTTATGCATAATGTTATGCATAAATGTTATTTTAATGGGGGGTAGGTGATAATCACCTTGCCCATATTGGAAAACTGTTTGGAGATTTCCAAACTTTTTCTTATATAAAGGATTTTTCTATTTCTTTGAAAATCATTCCCATGTATTCCAATTTCTCATTTTCTTTTGAATGTATTTTATTTCCTGATGTAATTTATTGCTTTACTTTTGAATTTTCTATCTTTCAAATTATTGAGAGTTTAGTTTTATTTTATAACAGTGGTATCAGAGGAGGTTAGTTAATAACTTTTGTAGTTAGTGTATTTTAGAAAAGTTCTGTCAAAATAGCGATAAGAGCCTCAAGGTTTGTGGTTTTTAAGAGGGTAATTGCGCTCCTCCAATTACCTGGGAACTTTTTTAGTGTAATAACACAAATTGTTATTATTATTCTTGGTTACTGTTCACTGTAAAAGTGAAACATGGCAGCAAATTTTAAAATAGAAAAATTCAATGGAAGTAATTTTTCATTGTGGAAAATGAAAATTAAGGCAATTTTGAGGAAGGATAATTGCTTAGATGAAATTGAAAAAAGGCTCACCGGAATTCCTGATGACAAGTGGAATGAGATGGATAGTAATGCAGTAGCTGACCTGAATTTGGCACTTGCTGATGGAGTATTATCGAGTGTGGCAGATTAGAATACGGCAAAAGAAATTTGGGATACTCTCACAAGGTTGTATGAGGCAAAGTCACTTCACAACAAGATCTTCTTAAAAAGAAGACTTTACACTTTACGAATGATGGAATCTATTACGGTAACTGATCATATCAACACTCTAAATACTTTATTTTCGCAACTTACTATGTTGGGTCATAAGATAGAAGAAGTTGAACGTGCTGAGATTTTACTTCAGAGTTTACCTGATTCGTATGATCAACTCTTCATCAATCTAACGAATTGTGCATTGACTGATAGTTTAATTTTTAATAATATTGCCTCTGTCATCTTAGAAGAAGAAAATAGATGTAAAAACAAAGAGGATAGATATATAAATGCACAACAAATAGATGCTTTGACGATGATACGAGGGAGATCAACGAGGCGTGGCCCCAGTGGGAGTCAGAATTATGGTAGATTAAAATCTCGAAGTAAGAAAAATATTAAATGTTATAACTGTGGTAAGAAAGGGCACTTAAAAAGAGATTGTTGGTTTAAAAAAAGAAATATAGATGATGAGTTATCTAAGACACAAGGGAATATTGCAAGTATCAATGATGAAGATAGTATTTTGTATAGTGATGTAACAACAATGGTTGAAAGTAAAAAACAGTTTAGTGATGTATGGTTGCTAGACTCAGGAGCATCGTGGCATATGACTTCTCGGAGAGATTGGTTTCAAAAATATGAACCAATCTCAGGTGGGTCAGTGCACATGGGCGATGATCATACTTTGAAAATTGTTGGTATGGGTACTATCAAAATTAAAATGTTTGATGGTATGATTCGTACCATTCAAGAGGTACGACATGTGATTGACTTGAAGAAAAATTTATTGTCTTTGGGACAAATAGATAGTCTTGGATGTAAAACTCATTGAAAATAAGATGATAAAAATTGTGAGAGGTTCACTCATGGTAATGAAGGGAGAAAAGATCACGGCAAATTTATTCATGCTTAAAGGAGAAACAGTGTAGGAAGCAGATGCATGTGTTGCATCAATTACTAAGGAAGAAGAATCAACAATGATATGACATCTTAAACTATGTCACATGTCAGAATAAGGTTTGAAGATTCTCGCTAATAAAAAGTTACTTCCGGGGCTTAAATCAGTAAATTTATTTTTTGTGAGCATTGTGTTACTAGTAAGCAGAATAAATTGGCATTTAAAAGATCAATATAAGAAGTAAAAATATGCTAGACTTGATATATTCTGATTTATGTGAATCACCTGAAATATCTTATGGAGGAGCAAAGTATTTTGTATTCTTCATTGATGATTATTCAAGGAGATGTTGGGTATATCCAATCAAGAAAAAGTCAGATGGTTTTTAACTTTTAAAGAATTCAAAGCATGGGTGGAACTTGAATATGGGAAAAGAATTAAGTGTTTTCGGACAAAATAATGGAAGTGAGTATATAGTTGATGAATTTCTTGTTTTTTGTAAGTAAGAAGGTATCAAATGATAGTTCAAAGTCACATACATGCCACAAAAAATGGAGTAGCAGAATGGTTGAACAGAACTCTTACAGAAAGAATGAAAGGCAATGTTAACGACTGCAAGACTACCCAAGTCCTTTTGGGCGGAAGCAGCAAAAGCTGCATGCTATGTGATAAATCGATCGCAGTCAACATCGATTGATTTGAAGACACCGATGGAGATGTGGACAGGTAAGCCAGTAGACTACTCTACTTACATTATTTGGGATGTCCCTGCATATGTGATGTACAACACTCAAGAAAGAGCAAAGCTGGATCCAAAATCTAGAAAATGCTTATTCTTAGGGTATGCTGAAGGAGTAAAGAGGTATCACTGTGGGAGTGCACTGACCACAAGCTTATAATCAGCAGAGATGTAATTTTTAAAGAAAGAATTGAAGATTATAGCACATTAAAAGAAGTTTCAGAAACTACCACTGTTCATGTAGAAAATGATCAGATACAGATGTTCCAAAGTCAATGGAGAAAGAATTAGAGCATGAAGGACAAGAACAAGTCGTGTCTGAGGCTCAAGGAGTTAGTCGGCTAATTCGTAATAAAAGATGGCTAGCTTGGCACTCGGAGTATGTTATGGAGAGCAACATTGCATATTGTCTCCTAACAGAAGATGGAGAACCTTGAACATTTCAAGAAGCTTCAAATAATTCAGATGCATCTCTGTGGATGATAGTAATGGTGGAAAAAATTGAAGCTCTACACAAGAACAAGACTTGGAAGCTAGTACCGTTACCAATCGGAAGAAAAGCTATTGGAAACAAATGGGTTTACAAGATAAAGTGGGATAGCAATGATCAAGTAGAACGGTATCGTGCAAGATTGGTGATAAAGGGATATGCTCAGAAAGAAGTATTGACTTCAATGAAATTTTTTCTCCGGTGGTTCGTCTTACAACAATTTAGAGTAGTAATGACTCTATGTGCTACACTCTATTTGTATTTGGAGCAGTTAGATGTTAAAACTACTTTCTTCATAAAGAAATTGAAGAAGAATTTATATGTTCCAGCTAGAAGGATTTGTTGAAATTGGTAAAGAGAACTTGGTTTGTAAGTGAACAAATCTCTATACGGTCTGAAACAAGCACCAAGGTGTTGGTATAGAGATTTGATTCCTTCATCATGAGCATTGGGTATAATAGACTCAGTTCAGATCATTGTACATACTACGAAAGGTTCGAAGAAAATGATTTCATTCATTTTACTATTATAAGTGGATGACATATTGGTAGCAGGCCCAAACAAATGTCGAATTTAAGAATTGAAGGCTCAGTTGGGTAGGGAATTTGATATGAAGGACTTGGGACTAGCAACAAGATTCTAGGGATGCAGATTACCGAGATAAAAATAATAAGAAGATTGGCTTTCTCAACAAAATTATTTTAACAAAATCTTGCGTCATTTGTAACCCAATTTCTACCCCTCTTCCTGTTAATTTCAAATTATCCTCAAGTATGTGACCTAGCTCGGAAGAAGAGAGGATGAAGATGTCTCGAGTATCGTATGTATCAGCAGTGGGAAGTTTAATGTTTGCAATGATTTGTACAAGACTAGATATTGCACAAGCAGTGGGAGTGGTGAGTCGATTCATGATAAATCCGGGCTTAGAACATTGGAGTACTGTGAAGAGGATTTTCAGATATCTGAAAGGAACCTCAAATATTACAATATGCTATGGAAGTTCAGATCTTATTGTCAGAGGTTATGTTGATGCAGACTATGCTGGAAATGTTGATAATAGCAAGTCTACAACAGGTTATATTTTTTCTCTTACTGGAGGAGCGGTAAGTTGGGTTTCGAAATTGCAGCCTATTGTATCTACTTCTACGACAGAAGTGGAATATGTTGCAGCTACACAAGCCAATAATGAGGCAATCTGGTAGCAAATACTATTGGAAGAGCTTGGATATAAACAAGATAAGGTTATTTATTTTGTGATAGTCAAAGTGCTCTACACTTAGCAAGAAATCCAATATTTTACTCAAAGACAAAACACATCAGGGTACAATATCATTTTGTACGAGAGAAAGTAGAAGAAGGAAGTGTGAATTTGCAAAAGATTGATACCGAAGAAAACATAGCGGATGTTTTTACTAAACTGATCAGCACTGACAAGTTTGAATGGTGTAAAACTTCATGTGGCTTAACAAGATTGGAAACAAGTATTGACAAGCAAACAAAGTGATTTTCAAGTGGGAGAATCTTAAGTTAATGGGGGGTAGGTGAAAATCACCTTGCCCACATTGGAAAACTATTTGAAGATTTCCAAACTTTTTCTTATATAAAGGACTTTTCTATTTCTTAGAAAATCATTCACATGTATTCCAATTTCTCATTTTCTTTTGAATGTATTTTATTTCCTGATGTAATTTATTGCATTACTTTTGAATTTTCTATCTTTCAAATTATTGCGAGTTTAGTTTTATTTTATAACAATAAATACATAACATTATGTAAAAACATGTTATGCATAATTCATGTATAAACACGTAATGATATGCATAAAGGCATTATTCATTACGTTATGCATTATATTTTGCATAACAAGTTATGCATTTTAGTGTTGAATGTTATCCATAACATTATCCATAATAGGTGTTATGCATAACTCATGTTATGCTTATGCATAAACACATTATGAATAACACTAGTGTTCGGGGTCGATTGAAATATTGTCCGAAAATTAAGAATAGTTAAGGAACAAATTCTTGGTCTAACTATTAGGTTAATTAGACTTTGAACTTTTTAAACTGTTTAATTTTTATTGGAAAAATTTACCAAAAAGTACATCAAAAAAACTTTTTGTTATCAAAATTTTTAATCAAACTATGTAAAAATAAACTACCCCAAATAATACACAATCATAATAAATATTCTGCTTCTAAAATTACCAAAATATTTATATTCACACAAAGTCACAATGTCCGAATTATTACAAATCAAACAAAATATAAAAGTATTTGAAAACATAAGTAGAATTGTATATTAAATTCTATACCTAGTATTTTAAAAGAAATTTGAACACTACAATCACAATATGAGCATAGCATAAACACAACACGAACAAAGCATGGGTACAACACAAATACAACATGAACCCAACATGAACAAAGCATAGGTACAACACAAATACAACATGAGCACAACATGATCACAATTTCTTCAAAACACTGAACGAACTCCATAGGGACTAGACCTTCACATGAATCTAGCAATCTTATAAACATAAATAGAAAATGAGAGTAAACTGCATTTCTTAAATATTACTAAAACTTAGAATAAGTTCTATAATATTTAACACATGTCCAATAGAGTAATTAATGAAGACCAAAGGTACTATGTAAATCAAAAATGACAATAATTCTTATTTTTCTTAACACAAGCCTGAATGAAAATGATAATCCAAGAATTCTTGTTTCAATTTTCATAGACAACACTTAAACAAAAATGCACACACTCAGTTTGTTCATGTGCACACATTGTTCATAATACACACACACACACATTGTTCACACACTTCACAAAAAACTCGAAGATGCAAAATGTCTCTTTTGTTCACATACTCATGCACTGAACAATATTTATTACCAAACAACATGAAAATTATCCAATGTTTTATGTACACGCAGTAGACATTTTTTAAGGATAAAATCCCACTTTGCAAAAAACTCGAAGATGCAAAATGTCTCTTTTGTTCACGTATGCATGCACTGAACAATATCTTTTACCATACAACATGAAAATTATCCTATGTTTCATGTACACGAAATAGACATTTTTTAAGGATAAAATCCCACTTTGCAAAAAATGCAAACAAGATGACTTCCATTTTTACAAATAGTCACCACGCATGACTTTTTTGTGTGGTGCGAGAGCATCCCCATTTTTTTAGCATTATTTTTTGTCATTCGTTTCTATATGCACACATCTTTTATAACCCAAAAACTAACTTTTTTTCTTTGATACACACCATTTATATGAGAGCACCCATTCCCATTTAAAAAATTAAAACAACCCCAAAAATTTTAAAAAAATAAACAAACCAACATATAATAACTTGCTTTACCCAAAACTAGGCAAACCTAATAATCTCCCCTTCTAACCTATTTGGGCAATCAGAAACATGTTCTTGGTTTGGGCTTTGTCTCCTTAAACTAGAAAACCATTTCTCGTTCCTCATACAAGAAAAGTTTTCCAAAAATTACAATATAACGAGAACTTAACTTTTCTCTCCGAGCCATCAACTCCCACTTTATCCAACTGATCCCAGAGAGCAACTGATGTAAACATAATTTTTTCAACTCATATGAGTCCCCTTGATCACTGTGATCCCCAGAAGTAGCTGAAGTAAAAGTCATATTATTAGGGATTCCTTTGATATTTTTGTTTGTCTCGAAATGCACACATAAAGAATCTAGATTGACCGCTCTTGATCTCCTCAAACAAAGTTTCATAGTAGTATCATTTTCTCTAGTAGTACTAACTGTCCTACCATCATTAGGTAGTTGTTATTTAGTGAGTGTGGACTACTTTCCTGTGGAAAGTATATAATCCATACTAACTTTATAAGGCTAATATAAATCAGAGTCAATGCTTGTATTTTCCCGCCAAATATTTATCTGATTCAAAATAGCTCTAATTGAAGTAATATAGATGGAATTTAGTTTTCTTCCACTCGATATAATCAATATTACTTTAGATAAGTTCCATTAATTATTTTTTTTTTGAATTTGGCCAATGACCTGTGCTATCCAACATTTTTATGGACAACAAGTTCATCCAAACCTTCAGGATATATCAGATTCAGACATCCCTAGGTAATAGTCGGTATTTCATATTTATTTCCAGACAAACATTATTGATACCAAATATTTCTGAGGTTCTTATATCACTTATCCTAACTTTTCAATAGTAATATTTAACTACCTAGTCACTTTTCCAATTAAATTTATCATTTAGTATACTATTGCCGAAAAATACAATGTCGCAGTATGTGATAAAAAAACTCTATGAATTCCTCTTAAATGTCCTACTTAATTACATTAGTAATATTTAACTATTAACTTTTCTTTGAAAGAACTTCCACTTCTCTCCTCGAGTGTGGTTTTTGAGCTTGATATACTTCTCATTATAAATTTCCCAAATATGATAATGTCTAGAGAAGTCACTTTTCTACTCTATCTCTCAAATTTATTTACCAAACTTTCAGTTACTATCATTATAGTCAGTATATTATTTGGAGCCAAGATACTTAATAAGATCATGAGCATTTCCAAACTCTCTGAATTCGAGCTAAGATGTAGAGATGTTGAACCCTATCATCAAATATTATTTTCATTGATACTAGTTGATTGATTAATGATTGAAAAAATACCTAAATGAGCAATCATATTAGTTTCATCCTGATAGTGCATCTCAACCAATCGCCAGATTATTAGGGTTTATTTCTCAATATATTTTTCTTATATATCGATTCAAACTTTTTTCATATCTCATCAGCTTTTAAAATAGTCGAGATGTGTTGGAAAATTATCTTTCCAATCAAGTATCTAATTATGATAGAGGTTTTATACTATAACTTTTCCACTTGGCCTCATCTATACTTTCCTACTTTGGATCACCAGGAGACAGTTCAAGCAGATCCCTCATCATTAGAAGATTTATCATTTTTATTTTGTAGGTTGATTAGTTGGCAGGTTCAAATCTAATCATACCAAGTAAAATATTTTCTTCATCCATTTTGAAAAAATAATCCAACTTCTAAAAAAGTTAAAAAAAAGCAACATTATCAATAGAAATATTCCCTCTGATATCACTATGGGGGCCGACTGAGATGCTGACTAAAACCAAAAATAGTTACGAAGTAAATCATCGGTCTAACTATTAGGTTAACTTTGATATTTTTGATCTTCTAAAATATTTTATTTTGTGAAAAAATATTATTCAAAAGTACACAACGGAAATGACAAATTTTAGGTTATCAAAATTTTCTATCAAACTACGTAAATAAATATATTTCAAACTATTTGAAATATATATGTTTATGAATTCTCTGCTTTTAAAAGATAAACTACAATAAATAACACATAATCATAATACATATTCTACCTCCCAAATTAGTGGTTTTTATAGTATAACTTTTCTACTTTGCCTCATATATACTTTACTGCTTTAGATCATTGGGGAGACAGTTCAAGCAGATCCCTCATCATTAGAAGATTTATCATTTTTATGTTGTAGGTTGATTAGGTGACAGGTTCAAATCTAATCATACCAAGTAAAATATTTTCTTCATCCATTTTGAAAAAATAATCCAACTTCTAAAAAACAAAAAAACACAAACTATCAACATAAATCTTTCCCTTTGATACCACTATTGGGGCGGACTGAGATACTACCAAAAAACAAAAAAATAGTTATGGAATAAATCGTCGGTCTAACTATTAGGTTAAACTTGATATTTTTGATCTTCTTAAACTATTTTATTTTTGTTAAAAAAATTTTATTCAAAAAGTACACAACGGAAAGACACATTTTTGGGTTATCAAAATTTCTAGCAAACTACGTAAATAAATATATTTCAAACTATTTGAAATATATATGTTTTTGATTCTATGCTTTTAAAGATCAACTACCATAAATAACACATAATCATAATAAATATTCTACTCCCAAAATTAGTAGAATATTTATATACACACAAAGTCCAAATGTTCAAATGTCCAAATTATTTGAAAACACTTATAGAATTCTACTTTCAATTCTAGATACAATATTTTAGAAGAGATTCAAGCACTTCTATCACAACATGAGCAAAGTACGAGCACAATATGAGTACATCATGAGAATAACAAAACAAAGCATGAGCCCAGAAATATCACAATTTCTTCAGAACACCGCATAAACTCTATAGGGAATAGTCACAATCTTCGAATGAGTCCAGTACTCTTGTAAACATAAATAGAAAATGAGAGTAAACTAAATTTCTTAAAAATTAATAAAACTCAGAATAAGTTCTTTAATATTTAATTAATATCCAGTAGAGCAATAAATAGAGATCAAAGTACTAAGTAAATAAAAAATGGGAGCAATTCCCCTTTTTTCTTTACACAAGCATGCACTAAAATGGGAATCGAAGGATTTCCATTTTTAATTTTCACACACAACACTTAAACAAAAGCGCACACACTCAATTTGTTCATGCACCCACACTATTCATAATACAGATGCACACACATTGTTCACACTCTTCATGAAAAACACGAAGATGCATAATGTCTTTTGTGTTCATGCCACAAAAATGCTCACATGTCAAATACAATTCATGAACACACAACATGATAATTATTCGATGTTTTACGCACACACTATAAGCTATTTCACTGGATAAAATCATAATTTGGGAAAACCCCAAATGCGATGACTCCCATTTTTCACAAATAGTCATCACACATGACTTTTTTGCATGGTCCATGAGCCTCATTGTTTAATTTTTTTTTAGCATAAGTTTTTGTTATTCGTTTCTCTATGCACACACATATTTTATTACCCAAAAATTGATCATTTTTTTATTGATATTCATACAATTTAAATGAGAGTACCCATTCTAATTTAAAAATTAAAACAATTTCAAAAAAAAAAAAATAAACTAACCATATAACACTTCAGTCTCCCCTTTTGGTAAAATTATGTTTAGGTGGTCTGAAACAATAATATTTATTTGATCCTCATTCAAAATAATTTTAATAAAAAATATCCAAAATGTAAAATATTTATGTCTTGGGCTTAAAAAATCTCTAATACACATATATGATATACCCTTCTCAAATATTTATGCCATCCATGTAAATTAGTGTTCTAGATAAACTCATATTATCCATAAACTCATTTATGCATTAACTTATGAACCCTTTATGCATAACATTGTGGATAAACACTAAACATTTTGTATAAACACTTTATGCATAACTCGTGTATAAAAACATAATGATATGCATAAAGAAGTTATGCATTATGTTATGTATTACATTTTGCATAATGAGTTATGAATATGGTGTTATGCATAAAACTAGTTAAGTATAAATGTAAATAGGTTTTAGTTATTCATAATATAAATATAAATTTTTAGCACCAATATTAATTATGCATAACTCATGTTAGGCATAACTAAAACATATTTAAGTTATGCACAACATGATTTTTTTTAAGCCCAAAAAATAAATATTTTAAGTTTTGGTTATTATATATATATATTTTTTGAACTAATGACTGAAATATAAATTTTATTATTTTGATCCCTATACATAATTTTTCATTCATTTTTTTTGGTTTTTATCCACCAAAATATAAATCTTTACTCGTTTTTTATAGGGACATTTATGTTTAGGGCACCACAATGAAAGTATTTAAAAAATAGAATGCAAAATTTGATTATTTAATATTTGTACACTAAACTCTTAACAAATTAATTGAAGGCACACACAAAATAATAAATATCATTATGCCCCTAATTCATTCCACACATTACAAAAAAACAACACAAATATGTATGCCCATTGCCCCATTCCCCTTTCACTGATGCTTCCTTCTCACCTACCCACTTCTTTCTCTTCCTCATCTTTTCGAATTAATCCCATTCTACCCCCATTTTGCTCTATTTCCCCCCTAATATCTTTCATCGATAAACTCCATTGCCCCTATTATCATGACCTAAAAACACAATATTCGTATGCCAAGAATAATTTATGGTATGTCAAAAAATGTGTGTGTTTGTACACGTATGTGTTTATCTTTTTAAAATTAATGTTAATATATATAGATTTATACAATCATACATATGTGTTTATACAACCATACATATATATACATTTCTCCATATGTCCTTGTAAATATATGAATATACATATATATGAATAGATATATGCACATATAGACTACTCTACATATATATAGATGCATATACATTTCTGTACATTTGTATCTATATATATATAAGGTGAGATATTGGATGTTTTACAATGATCCACTGAGTAATGAAGAATGCTTTGAGATCTAGAGGATGTACTATAATCTATTTGATCCACTAAGGTTGTATTTTTTTGGTGTACATATAATAGTTGAGTTGTGCTTGGTATAAAGGGTATTTCAAGTATTTTATCTTAAGTGTTACTTGTTCCACCTGAGACACTCAATAAGACTGTGGTTTTTTATCACTATCTCATTTTAGAATTTTGAGTAATAGATTCTTGAGTTATAGATTCATGAGTTATAGATTCATGAGTCAATATTTTTATTTTAGATGAGCACATTTTTTTATAGAATAGAATTTATGATATTATGATAGCTAATAATACCATCAAATGAGTCTGAGAATATGACAATGTTATTCTTTAAGCTTTTATTGATATGTGTTTCTTGAATTTTTTTTGATATGCATCATGAGTTATGTAGAATGTTATTAGATCCGTTGGTTGTATGGAAAGCTAATGGATTCACTCAGGTTGAATTTTTTTCATGAACATCTACTAATCTTGTCAGTCTTACTTAAGAGTGGTATTTCAATTTTTTTTGTGTAGTGCTAGCTCTAGCCGAGATACTCCCATGAATATAGTTTTTTATTTCTCACTATCTTATTTGACTATTTAGTTATAGATTCAAGTGTTAATAGTCAATATTCATGCCTTAGGTGATGAGATTTTTTTTGTGGAGTCATTAGTTTTTGATATCATGGTGAATAATCATGTTGTAGTTTAAGTTAATGAATATGACAATGTTAATTCTTAGACTTTTCTTTTAATATGCATTTTTCTTTGTTTTAGAGTTCAATTATAATTTATTTCTAGTTAATTATTTTACTAATTTATTGAGTTATAATATTTTTTTATTTTCTAATATTTTTAGGTAGAATAGATGGATTGAGAAGATTTTTTTTTTTTTTGAGATTAGGCAAGATGAATTATACTTATTTTTCTTCATTTACATGAGCTCTTTTAGGTAATTAGTTATCATTGATTAACTGATTGTACATTTTTAGCTTGGATATCCATCAATGGAAAAATTGAAGATTATGGAGTCAAGTATTTAAATATTGACTTCTTTTTTAGATCGAGAGATGTGTTGGTTAAGAAAATATGTCAAAGTTAGTTATGCTTCTCTTGAGACTTTTCTTTTGATATGCATCCTAAGTTATGGAGAATGCCGTGAGATACATAGTATGTAGAAAAAATATTGGTCCCACCTAGGTTTGAATTTCTTTCTGCACATATTAATTTTGTTATGCTTACTCAAAAGTGTTATTCAAAATTTTGTTCTTAACAGTGCTAGCTTCAACAGAAACACACCCATGATTATTGTTTTTTTTCTTACTAACTCATTTTAGATTTGAATTATATATTTATGAGTCAATAATCATGCCATAGGTAATGCCATTTTTTTTGTGTGGAATTTAGATTCTTTGATAAAGTGGTGTCTAATCATATCCTCATATTAATCAATTGATATTATAATGATAATCTTGATACTTTTCTTTTGATATGCATAATTTTATTTTAAGTTTTATTATAATTTATTTCTAATTGATTCTTTAACTAAGTAATTAAGTTGTAATAATTTAGTAATTTTAATATATTTCTTTGTAGGATTGTCTGACTGGGTGGACTGGGCGAGATATATATTGTATTTATTTATTTTTACCAACATGAGTTTTTTTGGGTAATTAATTAACATTTTTCAATCGATTATATACTCTTAGCTTGGATATACATATCTAGATAAGCTAAATATTTTGTAGTTAGGTATTAAGAGAGAAATTTTCTATTATTGACTGAGATTAGTTAATAAAATATATTAGAGTTTACTATGCATTCTCATGATACTTTTTTTTTTGCTAAGCACTTTAAGTTGTGGAGTCTATTTTGAGATCCATAGGATGTATGGAAAGCTATTGGATAAACTCAACTTGAAATTTTTTCATGTACATCTATTAATCATGTTATGCTTATTTAAGAGTGGCATTTCAAAATTTTTTTCTTAATAGTCTTAGCTCTAGTCTAGACACTCCCATGATTATGGTTTGTTTTTACTATATCATTTAGATTTGAATTATACATTAAAAATTTAATACACATGTCTTAGGTGATGATACTCTTTTTTGGAGTATAGATTCTTTGGTATAGTGGTGGCTAACTACATTGTCATATGAGTCAATTGATATTACAATGTTAATCTTTATATTTTTGTTTTGATATATATTTCATTTGTTTTAGGGTTTTAGTATAATATATTTCTAGTTTATTATTTTGCTAAGTAATCGAAGTATACTATTATTTATTTTATGATTATATTGTATAAAATTATAATAGGTAAATGTATTTTTTTGAGATTGAGTGAGATGTATTGTACTTATTTTTTTCACCGACATGAGTTATTCTAAGTATTTAATTGTCATCATTGATCAAGTGATTGTATACTATCAGCTTGGATATCCATCCTTAGATAAACTAAATATTTTGGAGTTATCGTTAAGAGTGGCTTTTATTATTGATTGAGAGATGTGTTAGTTAAAAAAATATGCTAGGGTTTACAATTTAGTATATCATAATAGGATTATGAGAGATCAATTTTATCTAATTTTTTTAGATTTTATGATCATATAACATGTATGATAATCTGAGATATTTTATCATTTTTGTTGATAATTATATTATGTATGTAAGGTTAGTTTTTAAATTAAGATTTCAATGTTATATATTTATAAAATTTTATAAAAGGGTAAAAATATAATTTAGTTGTGATATTAGAATATTAAAAAGTTAATGTTTTGTAATATACTTTTCATTAGTTAGCATATTTTTCATATTTATGTAATTTATTAAATATCATGTGCTAACACTCCTAAGTTGAATGTGATAGTATAGAGAGAACATGTATTTGATTAAATTATTAAGATACTTCAACCACACTAGAGTGTTCATTAATATTTTTTTAAAAATGTTATTTTAATTGATATCTAGATTTATAAATAGTGGTGTGACATTTGAAGTTGAGCAACTTTAAGTTTATTGACTTCTTTCATTTTTTGTAATGAACTTGAGATGAAAGATATGGATAAATTAATTACTATTATGGATCTTTTGATTTAATTTTTGTAGGACCCTAAAATATTGAATATTATGTAGACTTATTTATAGCCTATTTATTATAGAATTTCTAAGTTAATAAGTAGGAATAACCAAATAAAATATTTTAATTAAAAAAGATTATTATCAATTAATGAACTTAGGAAACATAATAAAATCATATATGTGATGTTTGACATCTAGACAACTCGCAAAAACATTATTCGCATGTCTCACCACCCATTATGCCAATTTTAACTTCTAACTTAATAAAAAAAATTTATGCTTTTTGAGATTCTGCATTTTTATGATGACTTAATTCTATATGAGTGTCTGGTAAGGATCTTTAGGAACAAGTTTTTAGTTGAAATTTTTTATGATAGGTATGTGTAATGTAATTAATTTAATAGTATAATCAAAATTAAAAATTGTTTCATCATGTATTAAAAAATATAAAAATTTTAATAAAATAATTTAGGGTACCTAGTAGACAACTTGAGTTTTAAACTCTATGTTTGTCAATGGACCTACAATAGAAAAAATTCTAAATGGATGTTAGACATTATTAAAACTTTATTTACCTAATACTAGTGATGTATTGTTTACCATTATGTGATATTAGAATTTCCATAGGCCTAGAGTAAAACTATAAATGTGGCAAATTTATTATTAAAAAAATCAAATTATGAGACAAATTTTATTTTTGAAATTCATCAAGATTTTTTATGATATATTATATTTGTGTTTGTTTGTGTATATTTTCATTACATGCATTTTATTTTGATATATATGCAATATTAGTAGTATATTTAAAATGTATAAAGAATCCTAATTTTAGCATTATAATTATGAAGATGAAGATTAAATATTTATAATATTATTTTTATATTTCTTCTTTTTATTACTTGGCTATTAATATGGATGTTAGGATTTAGGTGAAAGATATAAAAAATATATTAAATATTCACCTGTAATAACTAAGTAGAAGAATATAAAAATTTGATTTATTTAAAATTAAGTAACATGTTTACATATTATAATATTATATATGATAGTTATCAATTATCTTTTAGTAAAGATTAGAATACTATATTTGGAGATGATGTTTTTTTTATTCTATTAATAAGGGAAACATTTAAGTGGTTCATCAGATAAGAATGATCTATCTTAATACTTAAATATTAATTTCTCCTCCATTCAATTACATGATAATAATAACAATTTTGATATATTGAATTAATAAAAATCATATGAATTTATCAATCTCCTATTATATATTATGATATGTGATCACAATTTCATTCAGTATTTAACATTATATAAGAGTTTACATTTTGTGGGTGTGAATGTTATTTCAAATAGAAGATTCAGACTTCGATCAGATATCATAGAAAAATTTAATGCTTGAAGGACTAGGAAGATTCAAAGTTAAGTATTCATAATAGAGTGTGGATCCTCGATGTTGGCACGACAACATCGATGATATTGAGGCAGCACTAGCATTAGATTTAGATGAGATGATTCAAACTAGGCTACTCACATATACTAAATACCCTATATGTCACATCTTATTTTGAAGATGTATTTCTTTTATTATTGTAAAATTTTTTTAAAATATTTTTTATAGTTAGTTGTCATATGATACCTATGCCAAGATGTTTTAAAACAAAATAAATATATATTTTTTATTAAATTTATCCATTTTAAGTTACATTGAATTATAGTATAGTTCAATTAAATTTTATATTTAAATTTTACTTATTTAATGTTTAACTTTAAAATAAAAGCTAGTGTTGTTTTCTGCTATTGTGTTTAGTGGTTAGTGATGTGCTCCCATGGCCATAGCTAGCCATACAATATCCATATGGTATTGCCCACAATTTATTGGATATAGCCCACCCCCATGCCCCTTAGGTCACAAGCCCACTAGCTCACTCATCAACACCCTTTATTAATCGAAATGTGTTTGCGAAAGATGACATGAAAAAATTAATTATTATCTTGAGTTAGTTAATTAAATTTGTAGAGGCTCATTATGTTGTCAATATTATGCATATTTATTTGTAGTATACTTATCATAGAATTCTTAAATCTATATGTAAAAATTAAGTAATCAAATATTCCAAATTAAAAAAATAATAAGCAATTAATAAACATAGGAAACTTAGTAGAGTGTTGTCCTTGATATTCGATATTTTGATTAGTCATGATGTCATATCATTTGTATGTATGATTCCTCACTATATAGATTTTAAGTAGAAATTAAATAAAAAAATTAGATTTTCAGATCACTCTTCCTATTATGACCTTGATATATATAAGTGTCAAATGAGAATTTTTAAAAGTATGATCTTTTAAATATAATTTTTAGTGTTACTATTGATAATCTTTGAAATAATAGTATCGTCATTAACATATTTGTAAATATAATTATAAATAATTTCTTAGTTGATATTTTTTATGTTAAGTATGTGTATCAATAAACCTAGTAATACAAGCAGGAATAAAAGTTATTTTCTTATTATTAAGAAATATAAGATATGTGTTCATATGTGTACACTCTAATTATTTGTTTTGTAGTTAGGTACATATGCAATATTAGTAGTATATTTATACTATGATTTTAGTGTATTTAATATCGAGATAGAAATTAAATATTGATTATTTATTCAATTTCTTTAAAATTTTTTTTTCTGTATAGATTATAGGGTTAATGTGGAAGGAGTAAATAAAATTAATATACAAATTAACATGCATAAATCAAAGAAAAAAAAATTGATGGTTGGATTTTAGAGCCAATGGAAGTCATGACTTCCATTGGCTTGGGTCACCTCGGCCCTGGAAAATTGCCGAGGTTTGTGCAAATCTAGTCTTGAGTAGACTTGGCATGACCCATTCATTAGGGTGTGCCATCTCGTCGTGCCTGGCTGACCAAAATTCTGGTTGCTCTAGCATGACACGACATTGCATGGCTAGCCATTTCATGATGTGTCCAACATGGCAAAGTGGTTTGGCATCATTGAATTGGGTCATGCCTCGTGTTGTGACCGGGCTGCCCGACCAACTTGACACCTCAAATTCATACAAAAGAACAAAAAAAAACTATAAGACACTTTGGTAAATTAATCAAAAGAGAATGTTTGTAAAAATTTCATAAATCAAACTCTTGATGATTATTTAATCCCAAATGATATTTGTCATAAATTGGTAATTGTGTATGATTGTATTGTTAAAAATAAGTGGCTATTTCATATACACATTTTTAAGGATAGTGTAAAAAAATATACTATTAACGTTTAGCCGATGTATCTTTTATTTATGAGATGATGACAATAAAATAAGTACTTGTTTGAAAGTCTAAGTTTTTTGAGCGAAAAGATCATAATAGTCAATACTTAATATCTATTTATATTTTTTTGTTATATATCACATCTTAAAATAATTTATCTTTTCATTTGAATTTTATCTTTATAATGAAAATCTATTTTCAATTAATAAGTCTTTTTCATTGATCATGCTATTTGTTTTATACCTCATTGTAGTAGGGTATTTATTTCTTTCAACATAATCTGATATCATACTGAATGAGATAATATCATTGTATAAAACTTAGGTATCCTAGCACCTGCAAAAGAAGTACTAAAAAAATAGAAAAATGAAAAACACATATATGATCATACTTGTAAGATTGAATGCTGATTAGAATTCATCTATTCTTTTTATATAGCAATCAAAAAGTCAAGATCAGAATTATTGACTAGATGTTCATATGATTCTTTAGAAGGATTGTCTTTGGTATGAGCATGTTGTGTATGTCTTCTCTTTCTAGTATTGATTCTAAGGCTCAAGTGATCTTGTTTCCTAGTCTATGGCTTATCATGAGCCTAAAGTATAGTGAACTTATGAGCAATCGTGTCTTTAGAACTCAAGATAATTTGCCTATTTTGAGAAACATTGCTCTCTTGATAGTGAATTTAATTTCTGCTTGTTGGTATATATGATAACTCAATAAAAATGACATTATAATGTGAGACAACAAGTTTATTTATAGCGGTTGAGTGTTATTTTTTAGCTTGATTTTCATGTAAAATTATCGAAATATAAAGAAAAGTAATGAGTCATGTTATATCTTCTATATTTTTATTCTTCCTAGGGTCACCATAAAATGACTTTGCTTGAAAAATAGAACATATATACTCATGAAAATCATACTAGTTTCTATTGAAAAATACATCTACTCTTTTTGGTATATATGATGACTCAATAGAAATGACATTATTATGTGAGCCAACAAGTTTAGTTATAGTGGTTGAATGATTTTTTTTAGCCCGAGTTTCATGTAAAATTATTAAAATATAAGGAAAAGTAATGAGTCGTGATATATCTTCGATATTTTTATTCTTTCCTGGCTCACCATAAAATAACTTTGCTTGAAAAATACAACTTATATACTCTTGAAAATCATACTAGTTTTTGTTGAAAAGATACCTCTGCTCCTTTTGGATATTGTTGTATCCAAGAAAGACATGTATTGAAGTTATTTCAATCAAATTTTTATTTTTTAATTCAGTTATTTTATGTGAGGTTTATTAGCACATAAAGTCTAGTATATGATGTTATGATTCATATAATATATATTGAATTTTTCTGATATATATTCTAACAAATTATTATTTTATATTTTTTAAATATTTTTATCAATTTATTTTTTTTATTTTATGAATTATATGAAATATAAAATATATGTGATTTAACATTAAACAATAATATAATCAAATATAAAACTTCTTTTTTAGTCATATTTCTATTATATTTTTATAAATTTGAATGTATTTGAATGAATAGTTCCTTACTTATATTGGACTGACTGGTGTGATATGAATTTCTAATATGGTTTCCTAATTGATATATATTGGAGTTTATCTTTTAAAAAAATTAGACTAATGTACAATATGTGTAAATTGGCAAATGATGGTTGACTAAGTTGAACTCTAGAATTAGTCATAGCTTGAGGAAATGCAATTTACAATTCTTTATAGTCAAGTTACAGTTCTAAAGAAAAAAATGATCTAGGGATATATAATTTATATTCATATAAGTAGACACGTACATACACACACACACACACACACACACACACACACACACACACACACACACACATATATATGTATATGTATGTATATGTATGTATGTATGTATGTATGTATGTATGTATATAGATAATTATATATCTAGACAATTTTGAAAACTAATCTTTAAATTTATATATATTAGTGTTTTCAAAAAAAAATGTATAAGCATGTATATATATCAGCATTTATTTATATATTAATGTACATAAACCACATAAAAACCTAATTTTGTGTAAATGTATATATACAACCATATATATAAACCTATATATATGTAATTATATATGTCTAGTTATATACTTATATAATTATATAAACTTGAATGTATTTATATGTTTAAAAAAATGAAACTATATTTATTTTTGTTTTTTTGGCAAAATCACCTTGGAATTATAACATTCATTGTGCAATTCAGAAATCACTATTACCTAAAAAAACAAATTCAACTTATTTGTTAAATGCCGACCTGTACAAATGGAGGGCCAAGATTAGGTTTCCATTTTATAGTGAACTAAAATATAAATATTGTATATTTTGGTATCTTTTTTTTTAATTGACAACATTTAAGACAATTTTTTGTAAATATTTTTTAGTTTTTGTATTAAAACATAATTATTTTTCCAACCTCTCCCAATTATCCCTTTACCAACTTTAGGGTAGATTCAATACAACAAACTTTTATTCTTGTCAATTATTTCAGTAGTGATTACTATCAAATATATTTAATTTTAGAATTTTTATGAGATCTAATGTATTTGTGATAGTTAAATACATCTATATTAAAACATAATTTGCGTATAATAAACATGAAATTTAATATTTCTTTTTATTAATCAGGGATATTTTTGTTTAGGTGCAATGGTTATAAATTTTTTTTTTTTTAAATAATTCATAAAATTTTAATTTTTAAAAAATATAACAAAACATAAAATGTTTACTTGTTGGTGCAAATGATAATCAAAAACCCAATTTTCTTGCTCAATAAAATACTAGCAAATAAAAAAAAATTATTCAAATAAGATACAAACCATTTGGAATGTTGGTAGGAGATAGTGCATAAACCCATCACATAATCATTATTAATTGCAACTTTAACCATCCAATTTTAAGCACTAAATCATTTGACCAACAATTAAGTGTGTGTGTGTGTGTGTCTATATATGTATATAAATATATATACATAAATAAAAATATATAGGTGTGTGTATTTATTTATTTATTTTTTTGGCTGATATAATATGATATTTTTTTGATTTTTTTAAAATATTCGCTAACATGCAGTGGATGTGTGGGGGTAAAATTGGGTATATGATTGATAGTGCACCAAAACATCAATATATATTGGTATTTTTTTTTAATATTAAAAAAATTAGAGATTATTAAAAATTAAATATTGAAGGCACCTCACCTTAGTACAGACCTATTTTAATTTATTATAATAAAATGTTTCACCTTATATTTCCACTGTCCTTAGTGAAAGGGCTCCGATTGGAATCATCATCCTATTTATCTAGTCGGCTGGTTCAATTTACTTCATAAATTTACAAATGTTAAGCTATCATGTTTGTTTCGTGCTTATTCATAAAATGGTTCGCTATGTAGTGTTTCTTCTATTGTATTTAATGTTAATTTCTCCATTTAACATATCTTTCATTGTCAATATCTTTTAATTTTATTATATTTAAATATATTTTTCTTTTTTTTTCACGTTTGTTATCTTGACTAGCATTAGAAATGAATTAGAAATGAAAATATAGATTAAAAGTTGTATATCTTAGGCATGTATGATGAAATTCGTCCATATATGATTTTGAAATTGTTTCCTACAATTAATTTTTTTTTTTTTGATAAGTTGAGACATCTTGATTTGAGCACATCACTATGCATCCACTCAAGACCACATGATGAGAGATTTAGAAAATCACGTCAACCATGCACCCATGTTCATTTGGATGTTAATAGTACTAGTTGTATTGTTGTAATGATTATAGAAAGAAAATGTAGAAGCCTCTTTACCCAAATCAGAAATATACAAAAAAGCTAGAAATTTTATTTATTCTATCCATTGTGGATTCAGACCTTGCATGCTCTAATAAAAAAAAGCTAGAAATTTTAAAAGGATAAGTTTTTGACACATCAAGTCAATACAAGGTTCTCTCTCTTGGAATATATGATGCATTTGTTCAAAAATTCACATATTTCATAGTGAATTTGTATTACCCACATCATGAAGTATAGAAAGAAAATGAGATAAGATATGGTCATTGTAATATGTTAATTGTTTTACAATACAAGGCAGCGCGTGCTCATCCTCATAGCATGCATATGATCTCTTGTGGAATTCATTATGAAGTTTTGTAAAGACATGTGAGATGGTCAAATATAGTTATAAAGTCATTCTTGAAAGTCTTGATGGCAGCAAGTAATTTAGCTTTTTTAGTTATTTATTTTTTGTTTTGGCCCATTGAAATAATCTCTAAATATCATTAGCTTTAATTTTTTATATAATATTTTTTATTTCTCGCTTAATGTAATTTTTTCCATTTAAGTTTTGAATTTTATTATTTTTTTTAAATTTTAAATTTATAGATAACTTGCAAGTGGTAAAAGACTGCGTAGGGATGAAACATGTAATTTTTACTCTTGATAATATCAAAAGGTAGAAATATGTATTTATTTTTATTTAATTTAATTAAACTTCAACTTTAAGTGTAATAATTCTTTATTGATAAATTTTCATATAGATGATAATAACACAAATAATGAAAAACCATGAGGGTAATGAATTTAATCAATTTTTTATTTTTGAGAATTAACATTTATTGATTTCCTCTATTGTACCTCTCTTTAAAAGTAACTTAAACCCAACGATAGAAAATAATCGGTCTGAGTTGAAGTTCTATCATGTTTGAGTCGAGCTCAAGTTGAAGAAAATTTTAATCCAAACAAAATTTAGGTTGGGTTCAAGCCTAAAGCTTAGACAACCTAAAGCAAACCTAAACCAAAAGCAAACCTAAACCAAAGAAATAAAATAAAAAAACCCCCCAACAAACCAAAGTTCAATAAAAACCGAAAAAAATTATTCAAGTTTTTATTTTTATGTAGAATTGAGTTTTGGACTTTTGGTGCACGAAATAAATAAAAAAACTTTTTTTTCAAAATTAAAATTATACTACTCAAAATAAAAGTTTTGTTACACAAAAATGCTTAAATTTGATTTTGACCCTCATTTAAAAAAAATCTCAATTTCAAAATTAGAAAATTATTTTTTTAAATTCGAACCCATGTCATAAAAGGGAGATTTACTTGGGCTCCAACCCATTTAAATATCAACTCAAAACATCCATGAAACATCAGAACACAAGCAACAAAAATTATTTTGGGATAAATAAATACTTATATATATATATATATATATATTGTTATTTATGGGGTTAGGTAAAAATCACCTAGCCCACATATGAAATTTCTATGGGGATTTCAAAATTTTTCTCGATAAAAGGAGTTTTTCCAAAATTTTGAGATTCATTCTCATGTATTTCCAATTTCTCATTTTCTTTTGATTGTATTTTATTTCGTGATATAATTTATTACTTTAGTATTGAATTTTATATTTTTCAAAATATTATGAGTTTAGTTTTATTTTATAACAGTGGTATTTGATAAGGTTAGTAACTTTTATGGTTAATATATTTTAGAAAAGTTCTATCAAAAAGGCGATAAGAGTCTCAAGGTTTGTAGTTTTTAAGAGGGTAATTGTGCCCTTCAACTTACCTGGGAACTTTTTTAGTATAATAACACAAATATTTATTATTATTCTTAGTTACTATTCACTATAAAAGTGAAATATGATAGTAAAATTTGAAATAAAAAAAAATTACAAGTTATTTTTCTTTGTGAAAAATGAAACTTAAGGTAATTTTGAGAAAGGATAATTGCTTAGATGCAATTAGTAAAAAGCTCACCGGAATTCCTGAAGACAAGTGGAATGAGATGGATAGTAATACAATAACTGACATGCATTTGGCACTTGCTGATGAAGTATTGTCGGGTATGGCAGAAAAAATATGGCAAAAGAAATTTGGAAAACTCTCACAAGGTTGTATGAGTCAAAGTCACTTCACAATAATATCTTCTTAAAAAGAAGACTTTATACTCTATGAATGATAGAATCTGTTATGATAACTGATCATATCAATACCATGAATACTTTATTTTTGCAACTTACTACATTGGGTCATAAGATAGAAGAAGTTGAACGTGCTAAGATTTTACTTCAGAATTTTCTTGATTCATAAGATCAACTCGTCATCAATCTAATGAATGGTGCATTGATTGATAGTTTAATTTTTAATAATATTACCTCTGTAATCTTAGAAGAAGAAAATAGACGAAAAAATAAAGAGGATAGAAATGTAAATGCACAATAATAGATACTTTGACAATGATACGAGGGAGATTAATGGAGCATGATCCTAGTGGGAGTCAGAATTATGGTAGATCAAAATCTCAAAGTAAGAAAAATATTAAATGTTATAACTATAGTAAGAAATGACACTTAAAAAGAGATTGTTGATTTAAGAAAAAATATGAATGATGAGTTATCTAATGCTCAAGGGAATATTACAAGCATTAATGATGAAGGTGATATTTTATGCAGTAAGGTAACAACAATGGATGAAAGTAAAAAATAGTTTAGTGATGTATAGTTGCTAGACTCGGAAGAATTATGGCATATGACGTCTCGGATAGATTGGTTTTACAAATATGAACCAATCTCATGTGAGTCTATGCATAAGGGTGATGATCATACTTTGAAAATTATTGGTATGGGTACTATCAAAATTAAAATATTTGATGGTATGATTCATACAATTAAAGAGGTAAGACGTGATTGACTTGAAAAAAAATCTATTGTCTTTGGGACAAATATGTCCTGGATGTAAAACTCTTATTGAAAATGGGATGATATAGATTATAAGAGGTTCATTTGTGGTAATGAAGGGAGAAAAGATCATTGCAAATTTATTCATACTTAAAGGAGAAATAGTATAGGAAGCAGATACATGTGTTGTATCAATTACTAAAGAAAAAGAATCAACAATGATATGACATCTCAAACTAGTCAACATATCAAAATAAGATTTGAAGATTCTCTCTAATAAAAAGTTACTTCCGGGGCTCAAAATGGTAAATTTATCTTTTTGTGAGCATTCTATTACAAGTAAGCAAAATAAATTAGCATTTAGAAGATCAAATGTAAGAAGTAAAAATACTCTAGACTTGATATACTCTATTGTACGGGAATCACCTGAAATATCTCAAGGAGGAATAAAATATTTTGTATCCTTCATTGATGATTATTCAATGAGATGTTTGGTGTATCCAAACAAGAAAAAATCAGATGTATTTTTAACTTTTAAATACTTCAAAGAATGGGTGGAATTGAATTTTGGAAAAGAATTAAATTTTTGCGGACATATAATGAAAGTAAGTATACAGTTGGTGAATTTCTTGCTTTTTGTAAGCAAGAAGGTATCGAATGATAGTTCACAGTCATGTACACGCCACAACAAAATGGAGTAGTAGAATGGTAGAACAAAACTCTTGCAGAAAGAATGTGAATAATGTTAATGATTACAAGACTACCACCTAATTCCTTTTGGACGGAAGCAGCAAAAACTACATGCTATGTGATAAATTGATTGTCATCAACATCGATTGATTTGAAAACACCAATAGAGATGTGGATGGGTAAGATAGTAGATTACTCTACTCTACATTATTTTGGATGGTCCTGCATATGTGATGTATAATACTCAAGAAAGAACAAAGCTGGATCTAAAATCAAGAAAATATATATTCTTAGGTTATGCTGAAGGAGTGAAGGTGTATCACCTGTGGTAGCCCACTGACCACAAGGTAATTATTAGTAGAGATCTAATTTTTAAAGAAAGAATTAAAGATTATAGCATTATAAGAAGTTTCAAAAATTACCACTGTGCATGTGGAAAATGACCAGATACAAGATGTTCAAAATCAATGGAGAAAGAACTAGAATATGAAGCACAAGAATAAGTCGTGTCTAAGGCTCAATAAGTTAGTCAGCCAACTCATAATAAAAGACCGCCAGCTTGACACTTGGAGTATGTTACTAAGAGAAACATTGCATATTGTCTCCTAATAGAAGATGGAGAACCTTTAACATTTCAAGAAGCTTCAAATAATTTAGATGCATCTCTGTGGATGACAATAATGGTGGAAAAAATCGAAGCTTTACAAAAGAATCGGACTTGGAAGATAGTACTGTTACCAATTAGAAGAAAAGCTATTGGTAAAAAATGGGTTTATAAGATAAAGCAAGATAGCAATGATAAAGTAGAATAGTATCGTGTAAAATTAGTGATAAAGGGATATGCTCGAAAAAGGTATTAACTTCAATGAAATTTTTTCTCTGATGGTTTATCTTACAACAATTAGAGTAGTAATGATTCTATGTGCTACACTTGATTTATATTTGGAGTAGTTAGATGTTAAAATTTCTTTTTCTTCATGAAGAAATTAAAGAATAAATTTATATATTCCAGCCAGAATAATTTATTGAAATTGGTAAGAAGAACTTAGTTTGCAAGTTGAACAAATCTCTATACGGTCTAAAACAAACACCGAGATGTTGGTATAAGAGATTTGATTCATTCATCATGCGTCTTGGGTATAATAGACTCAGTTCAGACTTTTGTACATACTACAAAATATTTGAAGAAAATGATTTCATCAATTTACTATTATATGTAGATGACATGTTGGTAGCAGGACCAAACAAATGTTAAATCCAAGAATTGAATGCATAGTTGGCTAAGGAATTTGATATGAAGGACTTGAGACTAGAAAACAAGATTCTAGGGATGCAAATTTATCGAGATAGAAATAATAAAAAGATTTAGTTTTCTCATCAAAATTATTTTAAAAAGATCTTGTGGTGTTTCAATATGCAAAATAGTAAGCCAATTTTTATCCATCTTCCTGTTAGTTTCAAATTATTCTCAAGCATGTGTCCTTGCTTGGAAGAAGAGAGAAAGAAGATGTCTCGGGTATCATATGTATCAGCAGTTGGAAGTTTAATGTTTGTAATGATTTGTACAATACCAGATATTGCACAAGCAGTGGGATTGGTTAGCTGATTCATGGCAATTCTTGGCTTAGAACAATGGAGTACTGTAAAGAGCATTTTCAGATATCTGAAAGGAACCTCAAATACCACAATATTCTATGGAAGTTCAAACCTTATTGTCAGGGGTTATGTTGATGCAGACTATCCTAAGAATATTGATAATAGCAAGTCTACAATGGGTTATATGTTTACTCTTGCTGGAGGAGGATCAAGTTGGGTTTAAAAATTACAACCTATTGTATCTACATCTACGACAGAAGTGAAATATGTTACAGCTATACAAGCCAGTAAAGAGGCAATCTGGTTGCAAAAACTATTGGAAGAGCTTGGATACAAACAAAATAATGTTACTTTATTTTGTGATAGTCAAAGTGGTTTACACTTAGCAAGAAATCTAGTATTTCACTCAAAGACAAAACACATCAGGGTACAATATCATTTTGTACGAGAGAAAGTAGAAGAAGGAAGTGTGGATATGCAAAAGATTCATACCGTAGAAAACATAGCAAATATTTTGACCAAACCAATCAACATTGACAAGTTTGAATGGAGTAGAACTTCATGTGGCTTAACAAGAATGGAGGTAAGTATTGACAAGAAAATAAAGTGATTTTCAAGTGGGAGAATGTTATTTATGGGGTTAGGTGAAAATCACCTAGTCCACATCAGAAATCTCTTTGGGAATTTCCAAATTTTTCTTTATAAAGGAGTTTTCACGTTCCTTTGAGATTCATTACCATGTATTTCTAATTTCTCATTTTATTTTGGTTGTATTTTATTTCATGATGTAATTTATTACTTTAGTATTGAATTTTCTATCTTTCAAATTATTGCGGGTTTACTTTTATTTTATAACATATATATATATATATAATATATGCATATGTTTATAAAAAAATATATCTACGTACCAATATATATTTATTTATATAAACAAATATATAAATATACATAATAGGCATGCATAAAAGTCTATTTGGCATAAACACGCTACTTATACACCAATATGTTGTCTATTACCAAAAACACATTATTTTGAATTTTAAAATTTTTTTTCTTTAAATTATTTAGGTTGCACCAAAATAAAAATCTTTTGAGGGATCATTCTATATAGGGGAACAAATGAAAATTTAAAAAAACCAAAAAGTTAGTATTTGAAGATATTTAAAACTATTTTAAAATTGATGGGAGCACCTTATATTGGAGACTACCTACAATTACCTTATATTGGAGATGATTAAAACTAAATTAAAATTGATGAGAGAACCTTTAAAATTAACATTAGTATTAAATTAGAGACATTACAACATTGTTATTTGAAAATAAAATGTTAATTAAAAATGAAGAATTAGATGAATAATGGTTAAATTAAGCAGAAAACTAAGCAATTACAAGAAGAAGAGATGCTTTGCTGAAGCCATTAAACAAAATCAATTCTGATTGACCATACATCATCCAAAACATGGTTAGAATCAGGTGTACATATAATTTTATATTGCAGTCACTCTGGTTATTTATAACTAATTAGAGCACCAATATAATAATTGAAGATCCGAGCTATTTGATTTGGTGTGTAGTTTCCACTCAATAATCGAGCGATCAAAAATTTATTTTTAAATTTTTTAAACATCAAAACATGTTGGGGAAAAAATTTTGTGGGTAAAAAAACTCTTTGTTTTTGTGTGTATTTGGAAAGCCAAAATATTTTTTTTCAATATTTTTACAAGGTGTTGTGTGAAACTCTTTATTTTTTTTCAATATTTGGAAAGCCGAGGTGTTGTAGAAAACTTTTTATTTTTTTAAACATTAAAACATTTTTTACAAGCACAATCAAATGGTTTCAAATATTTTAAGTTTTATGCCTATTTATTAAAAATTTGGAAAGCCAAGGTGTTTTTTTTTCGATATTTTTATTCTGAATTACTTTATATAATTTTTCCAAAAATTAATTTCTAAAATATGTGTTTGAAAAATTAATTTCCTTCACCTTCACATCATACAAAATCACTATAAAATCTCAAAGTCTATTTTATATAACCACCCATCCAGAAAAACAAATACTAAATGTTTATTCACACGTGTCATATATTTAAATTCACAATGCAATTAATTTCTAAAATATGTGTTTGACAAATTAATTTCCTTCACCTTCACATCATACAAAATCACTTTAAAATCTCAAAGTCTATTTTATATAACCACCCATCCAAAAAAACAAATACTAAATGTTTATTCACACGTGTCATATATTTAAATTCACAATGCATATAATACCAAATATTATATTATGAACTAAGATAAATTTTTAGAATAAAAAATTGTACATATCGTAAAATCTAGAAAAACTATGTAAGCCTCAATTTTTGGAGAGAATGCTCCGGATATAGTTTTGCATTATACTCCAACAACCTTCGATTTCAACAGCAATAACATGAGGGATATGAGGTGTGTGATAGATAAAATAGATAAAAAAAATTTGTATTTTTTGTATAATATAAAATATGCACACAAACACACACACCCCAACACTTTCTTGTCTCCTTTCTTTGTTTTTCAATTAAATAAGATTCAAAGACGGCATATAAAAACACACACATACAAATAGACATAAAAGTAAAGAAGAATAACTTAGCTATTTTGTGTGTAGTTATTTATTTCAAAAATGCTTCAGCATTTTTCTTCATCACATATCAAATAGATGAATGTCGCATTACTGATTATGGAGTGCATGCCCTTCTACCAATCAATTGAAGGCAAATAATCTTTAGGGAATTTATATAAGGAGGTGCAAAACTTCTACAAAAATGGAGATATCAGATATTTCACTTTCCAAGCAAAATGTAGAAGGTTATATAGGATTAAAGTATATAGAACCTTCCAAGACTCTAGATCATTTTAAAATTTCTATAACTTTACAAGGTTCTAGAAACTTTTATTGATACCTATAAAAGAAAAAGTTGCCTCGTTTATAAACTATCAGGTTCTAAACTTCTTTCTTCAATATTAAATCTTTTTTTCTAGTATTCTTTTGGGTTTCTTTGCTCCAAAATTAATTGTAGAAGTTGAATATTACTTGGAAGATAAGCAATAGGTTATAACTTTACGAGGTGAGTTACATATGTATTGCATGGAAGTTTAGTAATAAAAGTAATTCCATGATAATTGGTATGAGTGTCTAGGTTTGAAGCATGAAGTAACTAGAATAAAATAATGGTAAGCTCTATCGTAAAGAAAGTTTTCAATGAAGTTCGAAGAAAAAACTATAACCTTCATGCCAAGAGTAAGAGAAAGAAAACAAATCATGTGACTAGGTTAGAGATTGTCATGGCAGAAACCAAAGAGGAAATTAACCTCATAGAACAAAACATTGAGAAAACCATGATGGATATCAAAATGTAGATCTATGAACTTCAAGAGGGAATGCAAGGATGAATAATTTCGATGGTATCATATGAGGGGTTCATGAGGGACATGGATGTGTTAATAGTTTGGAGTTAAGGGTGGAAGTCTTGACTATGCATGAAAAGGAACTAAGATAAGAGATCACAATATATAATATAGCATTGTCAGCTCAGATAGTGATGACCACACATGAGGAACCAAGAGTGGAGGTGCCAAAGCCCTACACAATTAGGGGGCAACATGATGCCAAGGAGTTAAACAAATAATTATGGCATATAAAAAGGTGTTTTGAGTTAATTACACAATCAATGAGGCAATAAAGATACGCACCACTATCTTTTATCTCATCATAATATTAATGTTATGGTGACATAAAAGATTTTTGTAAATAGAAAGGAGGATATGCATAATAGATAATTGGGGTGACTTCAAGAATGGATTCAAGAAGTAGTTCTACCTAAAAGATATGATATATATATAAACTCATAGAAATATGATGCATTTCAAAATAGAAGGGATCAATTTGTGACATGTCAAGGAATTCTTTTTCTTAATGCTTGAGGTTCCTGATTGGAGGGATGAGGAATTACTTTTCATTTTATGAACAACCTACAAGGTTAGGTAGAACATGAGTTGATGAGATAAGATATCCAAGACTTAGCCACAAATATAGCACTAGAAAAATCACTTATAAATTTCCTAAAGGTGACTCATCTAAAGTAAAGCCACAAATTAAAGATAGTTATGTTAAAGGTGAGGGAGAAAAAGGACATAAGATTTATATTACTAGAAAAGGCAAGTATAGCCTCTACTAGGAAAAAAGGTAGATGTCAAAACAAGCATAGAGATTTCAAGCAATAATCAATTATTACTATGTGATGGACCCACACTAGGCTCATAAATATCCTAATAGAAAAGCTATCAATGCTATGATTAAGAGAGAGATTGAACAAGAGAGTGATGATGCACACATGGGATCAATATAATTATTGGATGCCCTTAAAATCAAGTTAGATAAGGAGTAGTCTCGAAGCAAGGAAATAATGAATATCGATACCAAGGTAAATCAGATATTCACCAAATTCATGATAGGCATTGGTGTCACACTTAATTTGCCTCATAGGAGGAGGCGGAGAGACTCAAACTTTAGACAATCGATGAGGTAGGTTGGCTCAAGATAGTCAACATTGCTATCAATCTATTGCAAAGAGTAGCTCAGGGGATAATGATGAAAATTAGATTGGGGGACTGCAAGATTGATTTCAAAATAACAACCATGGATGACATCAAGGTAGTGGCTGGAATAGATTTCTTATGTCATGCAATGGTTATGCTATCAACTCCATTGATGAATCTTCTCGAGAAGGGGTATGCATAGATATGAGATAAAAGTACTAGTAAGTCTTTTTAGACTTCCATGGAGGAGTCGGTATTTCCGCTATCTGACTATAATAAGATATTCAAGGCATACATCGATGCCTATAACTTGCTTTTGGAGGAGTTCTTATGAAGAAAAAATACCCCATAACTATCGAAAGCTGCAAGCTTAATGACATAGAGAATGAGAAGTGATACACAGTCCAAGAAATAGAAATAATAGCAATCATCCATTACTTAAGAACATGGACAAGTTATTTACTAGAGTCATATTTAATAGTGAAGATAGACCACCATTATAACTAGTTACTTCCAAATCTAGAAGAAGTTAAACCCCAAGTAGATGCGAAGACATCCTAGTTCAGTTTGACTACATATTGAAGTATACGTTAGGCATTACTAATCATGTTGTTGATGCCTTAAGTCATAATGCAATAGTTAACATCTATGACTTGTCAGTTCTAAGGAGAGGATGATAAATCTCATAAATGAATGCTTGTAATGAGATCTAATGAAAAATATACTCATTTTCCAAGCTCATGATGGAAAGCTACCATAATTTTGGATAGATGGACCATTTATTGTACACAAAGGGGAAAGTGACTTTACATTACTTAGTAGGAAAGTACCCGAAGAAATCTCATCAAAGAGTGTCATGACTCTAAATGAGCTGGTCACCCAGGGCAATGATGCACAGAAAGCCTTGCTCGAGTTCATCTACTATTAGCACATATATGAGATGATATAATAACTTACATAAAGACTTTTCTTGTGTGTCAATAGAACAAATTAGAATATCATTTTAGAAGATTGTTGGAGCCACTACTAATAATAGACAACCTATGAAAAATATCACCATGAACTTCATATTGGCTTACGCAAGTTTAAGGGACATGGATTGATCATACAGGCAAGGAATTTTTTGTTAAATAATACGACCATTTATAGCAGCCTATAAGAATTGCATAGTAGAAAAGATAACTAAAACATTCCTCAAGAACATGATAAAATATTTAGGACTATAAAAATTATTGAAAGTGATTGTGATATAAACTTCACCAATAAATTTTGATGGAGCTCTTCAAGATCATGGGTATGACATTTCACTTCTTTACTAGTTTTTACCCTTAGACTGATGGGAAGATTGAGTAGGAAAATAAATTAATAGAGCTATATTTGTGATATTTTGTGAGTACTAAACATACTAACTGTGTGAAAATACTAGATATGGTTCAGTTCTCTTACAACCTATGAAAGAGTAAAATAATCGAGAGAAGTCCATTCGAGATAGTCATGGGCAAAAATCGATGACTCCTCACATCCTAATTGGATGATATAGAAAGGAATAGTCTAGTATTCTACAAACTTACTAAGGTTTTCCATGAGCCAGCTAATATAGCACACTCATACTTAAAGAATGTTGCTAAAAAGATAAAAAAATAGGGTGAAAAAAGGAGGCATGCCAATTTCTAAGTTGGAAACTTAGTATCTATTAAGCTCATACCATAACAAATATAATCTTTTCGAAATATACATAAATGCTTTGTATGGAAGTAAGAATGCTCATTTCCCAGACTAGGAATGGTTGGTAAGGTTTCATATAGTGTAAGTTACAACCAAGCCTAAATATTCATTTTTCCTTTTATATTAGTAATATCAAACACTATCATGAAGATAAATAGAATCCAAATCGAGAGATTTCTATGAAGACAACAATAGTAGTACTGTAGTAGTAACATATTATGACAAAGAGGTAGATTACATCATGATAGACTGAAATAAGAGAAAAAAAATTCCGATCGCACAAGTAATGCTTAGTAAAATAGAAGGGGCTAATAGAAAGCGAAGATTGTTGGGATAAAATAATGACATTGTTATAATTCTAAGAATAGATCGAGTAGTATTAGGCATGAGGATAGACGAGGACATCTACATCATTTGTGAGAGAGTACCACATCACCACCTATGGAGGGCCTCTTTCCCAATCAAATGGATGCAAATAACTCTTAAGGTGGTTTCCATATAGAGGTGGGAAGGATCTAGAAACATGGAGAAACATTCATTTCCAAAACATTCCAAGTAAAGTGTGAAAGTGTATAGAGGATTTAAATATCTAAAACATTCCAAGGATCTAGAGTATTTTAAAGTGTCTCGAACCTTCCATGGTTTTAGTCATTTCTAATTATATGCATAAAAGAGGTTGTGGCCTCATTAGCAAATCACCAAGTTGTAAAAATCTTTTTTGAATACTAAATCTTTTTTTTCTATTGTTATTTTAGGTTTTCCGTTCTCTTAAACTATTGATATAAGTTGAATATAACTTGCAAGGGAAACAAAAGTATGACTTAACAACATCCAAGTTGTGAGTTACATAAGTGTCACATGGAAGCTTTGCAAAAAGGCTAAGTCCATGACATGAAGCCCTCCATCTCCAATGATCTATAAAAAATACAACAATACTTTTTCAAATGGAATACTTTGTTTTTTACTATTATCCAAAATTACCTATTTTTTTAAACAATAAGCTAATGGAGTCACTCCTTTATCATGAGGGCACCTTGGGCCTACTTTTTTAACAACTAAAAACATCTCATATTTTATTTTTTTATTAATTTAATCTAATTTCTTGCTTCATTAACACATCGCCTGTTAAAAATCATAAAAGCTGTAGTAACTAGAAATTAAAATATCTAGAATTAAAATACTAATTATATATTATTATTTTAAAATTAAAAGAAATCAATATAAAAACACACAATCCAAATTAGTTTACCTAGCTCAAAATGGCCACACAAATCTCTCTCACTAT